>RJWM01014375.1:0-50834 GCA_004363535.1 Dasyprocta punctata
CAATTTTATTCATAGGACCGAAGGCATCAAATCAACATAAGGGTTTAAAAGAACATAAAAATTTTTAAATTTAAATTAGAATATCTGACATTTGCATGGTTGGGGAAACATTTTTATATACTCCTCATGGGAGAATAAATTGAGGCAATCTTCCTGAAGGCAATTTCGTAAATATTACTAAAAGCATTTAAAGTATGCATACCCTTTAACCCAAACCCAATGATCTTACTTCTAGGAATTTATTGTAAGGAAGTAATAATAGGTGTGTGTGCAAAGATTTATTTACAAAGATGCTTATTGCAACACACTTTATAATAGAAGCAACTGGAAAAAAACAACCAACAAATTTGAATTTAAAAAACCCCACAACATTCTTCTATAAAATGTCATATGATATATGCCTTTAAAATCTTGCTATTAAAGAATTATGTGATAATATGAGAAAATATTTTCAATATAAATTTTAAAAAGTAAGTTTCAAAACAAATTCTTATGGTAACAATTTTACCAATACCCAAACATAGATTAAAGATACATAAATATTTAACTGTGTTTATTTGTGAAAATTTGGATTATGAGAAGTTTGTTTTTCCTTCTTTATCTTTTTGGCTTTTTCTAAATGTTTTATGATGAGTACATAATATATTTGGTGTACAGTAATATTATGGATTTAATCTTACCATGTAAAAATATCTGATTTTTCAAGGTACTGTAATTGCAAAGAAATCAGAGCTATTTTCCCACTGTTTAAATCACAACATTAGGTAAATCAATCCCCTTTTGGCATATTTTATTATAGAATCAAATATGTTACTTCTTTTAAAGCAAACTTAGAAACTAATAGACAGTTTCACAATTAACCAAGATAATCAATTCAGCTCCACTTGAACTAAAGAGATTTGTGGAGTTTTTTTTTTTTTTTTTTGCGGCACCAGGGATTGAACTCACAGCCTCGCGCCTGCCAGACAGGCACTTAAGCTGCCGAGCCAAACTCCCGGCCCTGGTTTTTTTTTTTCGAAGCAGGGTCGCACTATGTAGCGCAGGCCGGCCTCGAACTCACAACGCTCCGCCTACCTCAGCCTCCCGAGTGCTGGGATAATTTGTGGAGTTTTTAAAGTCGAGAAGGGAGTAGGGTGTTGCCACTCAAGGGCATTTGATGTGAAACCCAAACAGCTACAATCAACTTCTAATTCTGATATTAACTGGTGGGCGAGTTGAGCAATTCTCTAGGGGCTCCCTCTATGGGGCTCCCAGACTTGAATTACATTGATACACAGATATCTTCAAATATAAGTGAAAAGATCACTGGAAGATCAATGAGTATTTATCTAAGAAACCACCAAAGAAGTCACACATTGCATTTTCCATGGCTTTGAGACATTTGTAGCCTAGAATGGCAATAACAACCAATCTTGTTTATAACAGAAAGAAATTTGTTTCCTTTTCTTTCTTGCTTGCTTCTTTCTTTCTTTCTCTTCTTCTTCTTTTTCTTTTTTTTTTTTTTTTTTTTTTTTTTTTTTTTTTTTTTTTTTTTTTTTTTTTTTTTTTTTTTTTTTTTTTTTTTTTTTTTTTTTTTTTTTTTTTTTTTTTTTTTTTTTTTTTTTTTTTTTTTTTTTTTGATTTTTTTGCTCTTTGTTTATGGTGTGTATTTGAAACACAGCATATGCTCAGGCACAAAGTGAATAAATTGTAAATGTATGGCTTAACAAATTATTGTAAACTGAACCCTTGTGTGAGCCTGCATTCAAGAACTAGAATGGAGCGAGAGCCAGCAGCCTGCCTGTGCCCTTTATCCAGCAGCACCTCATTCCTCCCTGATCATCAGCCTTCTCCTGATGCAACTGTGATCACCTCCTCAACTTGTTTTATGATTTTGCCAAGTAAGTATGCATTTCTGAACAATATAATGGACTTGTGCTTATTTCTGAACTTTATATAAATTGGTTCATATAGGGAAAAAAAGTTGTCATGATAGTGGAGGTGGAGGGTCAGGCATACATGAGTAAATGACATAATTTTAGTAACAGCATTATGTGAGGAATGGACACACTGGATTGCAACCCTTCAAAGCAGGTGGCCTGTGTCACAATCTTGATGTTGAATCATTTCCAGTCACATCTAGACCATCTCACCCTTCCAGATGTAACACAAACTCACATTCAGGGCTGCATGAGAGCTCTTTTGTTTGTGACTTCTTGTGGGCCGGGATGGAAAAATACTTACCAGAGGTTAAGGGGGTCTGCAAATACCTGCTTTATTCATAAACTAGCAGGCTTCCCTCTGTTGAGTGAGTTCCCCAGCTATAATCAAGGCTCTAAGGTCACATCTGGTTAATTGTTGGCCAGAAATCAATACACAGAGACTGATGGTTTCTGATAAGAGCTTATAATAAGCAAGTTTGAGTTCAAGAGACCGGCCGTCCTTTTTACTTTTAGACACTTAAGAGAAGGTGCAGATCCCCCTTGCCTGGGAAAAATATATAACCCCATTCATATGCTAGCTAAATCAAGGATTACTTACTTTTTAAAAATAAGTCTTCTTCCTCTTTGTGACCAGTTCCTTAGGCTCAGCTTTTCCAAAAAAAAAAAAAAAAAATATATATATATATATATATATATATATATATATATATATTTTAAATTCTAAAGAAATGCATCAGCCTATTTTCTGGTGTCTGAAGGCCTCAGGGTTACAGGTACCCTTCATCCCAGTTCAAGGACAATTCTGCTTCTCTTTGATGTTAGCAACCACCTTGTAACTAATCTATGGGCTCCAAGAGCCCAAGGCTCAGTATTGCAGTGTATTTCCCAGCTGGCACTTTGCCAGTGCTTGCCATTCCTCTTGTGCAACCTCCCATGCATGTGTACAAGAGCACACACGTGTGTGAATGGGTGGGTTATGTTCAAACGTGTGTCAGCATACTGTCTGGCTCATTCCCCCAGGTAAGCAGCACTACTGGAGACTGTAGCAATAATAATGCCTTTGAAGTAGGAAATGTGGGGTAAATAAGTGAAAAAAATGAGCAGTGCTTCACCTGAGTCCCTACACCCACATTCCTTCTCTTCTCACAACTGGGATCAGTTAAATTCTGCTTTCGGGCTTTATGCTATTCTGTTACTGGGACCTATACAAGATACAGTTAAGCAGGATTTTAGAGGCTCGAGTGTAGACTCTCAAAAAAATTCAATATTTAGTGTATCTAGATGATTCTTCAGCTGAGTTCAAATTTGTATGACCTCCTTGTTTGAGTCACATAGGCCCCTACCATGTGTATCCTAGGTTGAGTAACTGAAACACCTGATTCCCATTCCAGGGCTCTCGTTAACTATTTCTACTCATATAGAGAGTAGACATAACTCTCTTTATTACCAGTAATTAGGACTCTGCTTCTTGACTTCTTTTAGATTCTGCCCAAACTAATATGAGACATTGTCTCATCACTGACAGATTTTCTGCTGGTACCACTGCACTTGCTTAGACTTCCCCGGTCCTCACCTACATTTCTCACTATAGTCTCTGCGTGTACTGTCTGTCCACTGGAATTCCTTATCCCACTATTAGCTGGGCCTTCCCCTAGATTACCATGGTGAGTGTATTGGGTGATATACTATGTTCCCCCAAGTCCTCATATACTTTTGATGGGACTGAGTCTGGTGCTTGTGTTCTGATTTGTTGTCTAGAGCTGGTATTCATGACATGAGTGCTGCACCCACTCAGGGGTGGAGCTGAGATACCGTGTAAAGGAGGTGGGTCATCCTCTCACTCACTTCTGTCTTCCACTCTTGCTCTCTCTCACCAGAGTGCCTTGCAGTTGCAGTGGCCAAAAATGGCAGCCCCACCTCTCCAGGCTGCCTTGGATCCAACTGAGTATGAACTGAAACTCCTGAGAAACTGTAAGAAATAAACCTTTCCTTCCCTAATTTTGGGTGTCAGGTATTTTGTCTCAGCAACGAGTGCAAAGTAACCAAGACAGAATTTAGTACCAGGAGTGGGGTCGTTGCTGTGACTAAACCTGACCATGTGGTTCAAGAGCCTTTGCAAATGGCTTGTGGGAAGAGCTTGTAAAGGTTCAGAGATGTTGCCTATATGCATAGAGCTAGAAGAGGTTAGGTTGTTCTCTATGGGAGATTCTGGTCAGAGCCCAGGAGACCAGAAAGCTGATAGGAAGCCTGCTGGAAGAGACTAGGCTTGGGACATTTCTGCTGGGAAGAAGGACTGCATTGGTTGTTGGACTCTGCATAATGTGTTTTATGGCTTGGCAGAAAGTTTGTCTGCATTCTACCCATGCCTAGAGACTTTGCCTGAGACTGAGATTAAGGGGAAAGGACCAATTAGTCTACAGAGAGAAATTACAAGGCAGCCAAATGTTAAAACGGTGGACTGGCTCTTGTTGGGGGCTCTTAGCCAGATTTATGTTGGGAATCAAGAGCAAAGGGCATGGTATGGTGATTTAAAACCTTATGAGTTTGGCCAGGAAGCTGTGGACTGTAAAGATTGAACTGAGGCCTTGATTGCTGAGAAGGAACAAAGGAATAAAAAAATATGGCCTGGGAGCATCCCAGGAAGCAGCAGGCCTCCACCCTTTGCACCCTGAAGCCAGCAAAGATGAAAGAGTTTGCTTGGAGGAAAAAGCTGCAGAGTGCCATGTCCTGGAGTGGCAACAGAGACCACAGGAGGTTTCAAAAGTGTCATGGCTGCACCAGGTTGCAAAATTGCAGTGGCCACACCAGATTCCAGAATAGCAGCAGCCTAGAGAAACTGTTTCTCACAATCAGGTTCAGAGATCTCAGCAATCTAGGGAGTCAACCCCTACAGCCAAGAGAGGGGGAAGTGTGGCTACTGCTCCAGCTGGCAGCAGACCTTCGTGGCATCCACATGGTGCTGACTTTAAGTACAAGAAAAGGCTAAGGCAGCTTCTGCCTCACCTGCAGAGAGCAATGTGTAAAGATATAAGGGTGAAGCCAAGAAACATGGATTGTCCAAGGAAAGCTGTGGAAGTTAAGACCCCTGAAAGTGCCATGGGGGTGGAGTCACTCAATCCTTTTGGAGCTTGCAACCAGATTGTTTCAGATGCTGAGCAGAGAACTCCAGGACTTAGTGTTTGCCCTGATGGATTTTGGACTTGCTTTGGTTCCAATGCTTTGTTTTTCCATTTGTAACTTTTGGAATGGTAATGTTTATCTTGTGCCTTTATATGCTGGAAGTGCTTAACCTCATTTTCATTTGTACAGGGGGTTACAGTTAAGAGTTTGCCATAGATCTTGGAGGAGATTTGGGACTTGGACTTTTCAACAGTGCTGAAACTGTTAGGACTTCGGCAACTCTTGGAGATGGACTAAATGTCTTTTATATTAAAGATGTACATGAGTCCTTGGGGGTCCTGGGGTGGAATGTATTGGGTGATATACTATGTCCCCCCAAGTCCTCATGTACTTCTGATGGGACTGAGTCTGGTGCTTGTGTTCTGGTTTGTTGTCTAGAGCTGGGATTGATGACGTGAGTGCTGCACCTGCTCAGGGGTGGAGCTGAGATACAGTGTAAAGGAGGCGGGTCTTCCTCTTGCTCACTTCTGTCCTCCACTCTTGCTCTCTCTCACCAGTGTGCCTTGCAGTTGCGGTGGCCATGAATGGCAGCCCCACCACTCCAGGCTGCCTTGGAGCCAACTGAGTATGGACTGAAACTCCTGAGAAACTGTAAGAAATAATCCATTCCTTCCCTAATTTTGGGTGTCAGGTATTTTGTCTCAGCAATGAGTGCAAAGTAACCAAGACAGTGAGTGTCTCTAATCTCTATTTCCATTCTTCTCTTGACCCACCCTTCCCTTTGCCTACAGAAAAGCCCTCAAGTTTTTAAAAGTATATAAAACAATAAAAGTTAAAAGTAGGGGATTTTGAAAGTAAGTAAATGAAAAGAAAACAATCATAAATTTTGTTAAATTAAATACAAATGCAAAGACATACTCTGTTCATAGATTAGAAGACTCAGTATAGAGGATAGCAGTTCAATACAAACAGATATATTGACTGGGTTTGATGGTGCACATTTCTAATCACAGCATTTGGGAGACTGGGGAAGAAGGGTCACCGTGAATTTGAGGCCAGTCTGGGCCACATAGTGAGTTCAAGGCCAGCCTGAACTGCATAGTGAGATCCTGTTTCAAAAACAAAACACAAACAAACAAGAAACAGACACGTCAAGTTAATGAAATTTTGATTAAAATCTCCAGCAATTATTTTGGTCATATAGAAACTAATTTTAGACTTTATATGGAAAAATAAGAAAACTAGAATAGGTAAAACTAGAATAACTAAACTAAAAGAAGAATAAAAGTAGAGGAATCACCATACCTAGTTTTAGGCCAGCTATAAAGTATTCAGACATTATAGAATTGGTACATAGATAAACACAGAAAAGAATAGAACAAAATGGTTGATTTTTTTTAAAGAGGCACAGAAACTACTTAAATGAATTCATTTTCAAAATTCACATTGAAACCACTGGATGTCTATACAAAAATATATGAACTACTTACCCTTTAACCTCACAATTTATAAAAACCTGACTCAATTTAATATAAAACTATAAAACTTTTAGAATAATAAATGAGATAAAGCTACCTAACCTGAGGTTGATTTCTTCAATGTGAATTGCAAATACAAAATTAAAAATGATAAATTCATTGAACATTATCAAAATTAAAATTATTTCTCTATGAAAGATACTATTAAAAGAATGAAAAGATCTGATAAACATACAGTTGCAAACCTCATATCTGATAATAGACTATTATCTAAAATATGTAAAGAACTCTCAAAACTAAACAGTAAATAATATACAATGCCATGCTTCAAAATGTGCAAAGACGTGAATAAAGATATAAATTTTTATATATAAACATAAGATAGCTAAGATGATTATACTACTAATTCCATTAGTTCTTGGAAAAGAAGTTAATACTGATATGATTTGATCATTTTTGCATGTCTATATCTGGTAACCTGGGCAACTCTTTTGAGAATAACAATATGCAGTATAACAACCATTGTTAAATTCCTATCATCTTGTTTTGAAAGCCTATATTGTTATTGTTTTGGGGTTTTTGCTGCTATGGTAGTTGTTGCTTGTTTGTCTCTCTCTCTTGGTTTTTCTTTTCTGTTTTTTTTTTCTCTTTAAAAAAAAAACAGTTCACCATAGAGAACATACTGAAGATAAAAACATATACATAGAGGGGCTCAACATCATTAGTCATTAGGAAATGAAATTGAAAAGCATGATGAAATATCACTATCTACATCTTTGGCTTAAACAAAATTGATTCTTGAAAACTGATAACAGAAAGTGCTGACAAGAATGTAAAACAACTGGTTCTTTATCTCTCTCTGTCTCTCCCTCTCTGTCTCTCCCTATTTCTCCTTATCTGTCTCTGTCTCTCTGTGTCTGTCTCCCTCTCTCTTTATCTGTCTCTGTCTCTGTCTCTGTCTCTTTCTCTCTCTCTCTCTCTCTCTCTCTCTCTCTCTCTCTCATTGCTAGTGAGAAAGTTAGTAGGTAACATACTTAGCAAAATAGTTCGGTTAATTCTTAAAACATAAAGCACACTCATATGACCCAGTAAAATCTATGTTCACATAAAAACCTGGTATAAATGCTGATAACAATTCTAGTCATAGTATAATCAAAGTGGAAATAACTGAAATTTTCTTCATTGGGAAAATGGATAAATAATGGTGCAGCTAGATAACAGAGTACTCCTCAATGAGAACAAAAACACAACTATTGCACATAGCTCCAAAGCATGTTGAATAAAAGAAGCTGGCTTTTAGAAGTTATATCCTGCATGATCCTATTTATATGACATTCTGAAGAAAGTAAAACTATACAACAGAAAACATAACAGCCGACATAGGTTAGAAATGGAAAGAGGATATGATCCCAAAGGGTAACTCAGGATTTTTTGAGGTGATTGAACTGTTTATCCTGATTTTTGTGGTGGCTGCACAAATCCACACAGAGCTAAAACTCACAAAATTGTACTTTATGGTGAATCAATTAACACTTGAAACTAAAAAAAAAAAAAAAAGCATTAGCATACTCTATCTGATTCCTTTTCCATATGAATATAAATTAATAGAATCATTCTCTATTGTATGGTAATGTATAACCCATTTTAATTTCAAAATATTATAAGTAACTTTTATTGTAATTAAATAAACATCTATAGATCAAATTTTAATGACTGGCTTTTGATTCATTGAATGATTATAACATTATATAAAAGCTTCCTTGTTGTGGGCATTTTTATTGTTTATAAGTTTTCAGTATTAGAAATGATGTAATAATTAGCCTTGTGGCTAAACAACTGCACAAATATTTAAACTTTTAAAAATGTTTAGAAATGTAATTGCTGGGTCAAGTGTATAAACTTTTTAAAGGTCTTTGATGTATTAATCAAAATGTCCACCAGGAAACTAATTGGCCAAAGTTCATTCTCAGGAGATAATTACAGTATCCATGCCTCTGTATGCTCCTTGTTCAAATTCTTCTCTTTTGTGATTAGGTAGGGTTAATACTTCAAAAAGACCTTCTGTGTGAATACATGTGGGATCATCTTTGAACAGTAAAACAGCCCACCTGCCACATAGAAGGCTTTGGTTAATATTTGTGTTTGGTTTTTAGGAGTAGTAAACAAATAAACTGGAATTTTCTTTGGCAATGATTTTTCCTCTTTAAAGCTGAACCTTTTAGAGTTACTTAAATTTGCAAGCAACATCATCAATTCAGTAACAGAGCGGAGATCTCTGGACATTTTTTAATGTAATGTCTCTGATTAAACAATCTTAAACATTTCCCCAAAAACATTTATATGTATTTTTGTATTATGTATACATACTCCTTTTAAATCTATACCGATTAAAGAATGGTAAAGCTTAACTTCTTTTTAAATTTTTGGTTAAAGCAAGCATAAGTAGAAACTCTGTTTTTTTCATATTTTCCAAAGGATCCTTCTTTATATAGCCCTCAGGCCAGATACAGTTTTTCAGATCATAGCTCTGAGAAGCCCAGGAAGTCAGGGCTCTGTGCTGGGAAACATGGGTAGTGCAGAAATGGATAACACTGTCCCTGCCCTTGGAATTTTATTTGCTGAGAACGAAAGCCGTGGGGACCTCATAGATACTAGAGTTTGAAAGCAAGAGAGAGAGAGACCGCTTTTCACTGGGAAAGAGTCGAGACCTCAGGAAAGAGGAGGCCTTGAAGCAGGTCATAAAGTACAAAAATAATTTTGTGTTCTACACTCTGAGGAAACCCCTCTCGATGCGCGTTCTGTTCCAGTTTTAGCAACATTACAGGATGTGAGGGTGAGGAGGCTGTTAAGTGAGGAGGCCTCTGTACACCTGCCATATATGACTGTTGGTGGGTTTTCCTTTGTGCCTTTTTTTTTTTTTCCTGTTTGTTTTATGTGTATTTTTTTTTTCCCTCCTGTTTCAGGACACAGTGACACACATTTCAGTTTTGGCAAAGGCCAGTGCTAGATGGGTGCGGAGAGAAAGATGCCTCTGGTAGAGTTGGGTGAATTTTGGCAGGTTAGTGACTGATACTGCTTCATTGCTTTCCTTTTGTTACATGTAAGAACCACACCTTCCTGGGTGAGTGCTCTCCTAAGGACAGGTGATCACTCAAGACCTTTTTCTTTTCACTGTCTCTGAGTTAGCCAGGTCTAATCCTGCAAATACTATACTAGATGCATGGGGCTCGTTGAATGTTCTTAAAATATGGATTGGACCTTGTCACTACCCTAGCAGCTCCAGTAAATTTTTCTATGTCTACAGAATAAATCTCAAATTCCCCATGGAGGCATTCAAGAAACTCCAAATTCTGGTCTCACCTATGACACCCGTTACTTTCCTCCTGTCTCTACCACAGCTGTCAAGCCATCTGCTTCTCCTCATACACTAGCTTTATGCCCCACAAGTCAGCAAACTCTCCACCACCCTGTCCCATCTAAGTCTCCTCCACCTCTGTGTCCCAGTTCAGAGGGAAAGAAAGAAATAAGATGTATTATGTATGTGCACCAACTCCCCAAGATGAACGTAATCATTGTATCTTGCAATAGGTATTAATAAAAGTTTCTAAATTTTTGTATGACAAAACATAAAATATGTTTGCCACTCAGAAACCAAAAAAGTCACCATCCCAGTGAAGTCTCTATACTCTTGCATTCTTCTTTCCCTGGCAAAATCAAATTTATCTTTATTCTCCCCTGAGCTATCTCTCTCTCTCTCTCTCATTCTCTCTCTCTCTCCGTTTTTCTTAATATCTCTTATAGTACAGTTGGCTACATCCAATCATGTCTCTTGGTGAAGAATAAAAGTTCTCTGAGTAAAATGTTTAATTATCTCTTTCTGCTGCATTACGTCTCATTCCTGTGAAAAGACAGGATTGTCAACCTGCTTTAATAAACCAAGCCAATTTTCATCTCATCTAAGAAGCTGTTTAAATTTTTCTAAGATCCAAAGATTTACATCAAACTGGAAGAAAAATACATTGGACAAGAGCACATTGCATAAGGAGGCTTTGAAGTTTGACTTTGGCTTCTATTGGAAAAGCCTGTGGAATTCTTGAGAAGTTCAGGAAATTGTTGGATACACCTGACTAGACATGAGAAAAGGTAACAGTTTGGTACTCATCACTTTATGCATGTTAGCAAAAACTGTAAGTGACCATGAGGTTTCCCAGACTGAATATAATATGAGAACTGCACCGAAGACAAAATCTTATGAAATACCAGTATTTGACAGTAAAAGAAAGGAATATCCTCAAAGGAAAACAAGGAGTCATAATCAAGAGGTTACTAAGAAAACTAGACATTTGAAAGTTTCAAAGAGGAAGGAAGTGGTAAAATGTAGAGTGCTACAAAAGGCCAACAGAGAAAGGACTAGAGTATTCATGGACTTCGGCAGTTGGAAAGTCCTTCATATAGCAATAAAAACAGTTTCCATGTGGTTAAGTGATGAATTGATATTATGCTAAAAAAAGGAAAACCATTTCAAAAGCTTGAATAAAAATGGAAGAAGAGAGAGAAGTTCCTGTCCCACGAGGCAAATTGTTTCTCTGGTGTTATGAAAAAATTGTGAACGTGTTTGTTAGCTAAAGGAAATAAATCGGTCAAGAAACAGGGACCCAAGAAACACATAAATTTATTGCATACCATGAAAAAGTAAGATTTACCTCCGGGATGCAAAGTGAGTTACCTTTAAAATAAAGGGAAAATTATCATTCCAACATACACAGAAAAACATTTGACTAAATCCAGTGCAATTTCATTTTTTAAAGACCTAACAAATTAGGAATTGAAGAGAACTTCCTCAACCTGATAAGAAGTCATCTATGAAAATCCACAGCAAACACTGTATTAATCAATAGTTGAAAGCATCTTCCCTAAGATAAGGAACAAAATAAGGCCATCCACTCACTACTTGTATTCAGTGTTGCACTACAAGTTTTATCCAGGACAGTTAGGCATGAAAAATAAATTATATTTCAGAGCAAAAAGGAGGAAGTAAAACTGTCTCTACTTAAAAATGACAAGATCATGTACATAAAAAATCTTAAGTAATCCACACATACAAACCATGAGAACTAATGAAGTTTATCAAGTATGTAAGATACAAAATCAATATACAAAAAATTACACTTTTGTATACCAGCAATGAAACCACCAACATGAAATTAAGTAAATAATTGCATTGACAGCAATAACAAAAAGGATAGAATACTTCGGAATAAATGTAACAAAAGAAGTCCAAGCCAGATGTGGTGGTGCACACCTTTAATCCCAGCACCCGGGAGGGAGGCTGAAGTAGGAGGAGCGTTGTGAGTTCGAGGCCGGCTTGCGCTACAACGTGAGTGCAAGGCCGGCCTGAGCTACACAGTGCAACCCTGCCTCAAAAAACCAGGGCCAGGAGTTTGGCTTAGTGACTTAAGCGCCTGTCTGACAGGCACAGTGCGAGGTTGTGAGTTCAATCCCCAGTGCCACAAAAAAAAAAAAAAAAAAAAAAAAAGTCCAAGACTTGCACACAGAAAATTATAATACATTGTTGCTAGAAATTAAACCAATCCTAACAAATAAAAAGATAAAAAGACATCCTGTGTTCAAGACTTGAAAGATTAAATATTAAAATGGTCATAGTTCCCAAACTGACCTATAGATTCAATGCAATTACTTTCCAAATTTCAGTTAGTGTTTTCACAGAAATTGGCAGTTGATCCTAAAATTCATAAGGAAATTTGAGGGGCCAGAATAAACAAAATAATCTTGGAAAAGACAAAGTTAGAAGACTTACATGTCCTGACCTCAAAATTTACTTTAAAACCACAGTAATCAAGATAGTATTACTGGCATAAATGGATTTAGAGATCAATGAAGTAAAATTGAGAATCCAGAAATAAGCTTTTACATTTATGGCCAATTGACTTTTAACTATGATGTTATGACAACTCAATAGAGGAAAAAATCATTTTAACAATTGTTACAGGGGCAGTTAAATATGTACACATGGAAAAATGAATTTGCATCTCTGATTTATACCATATGCAAGAATTTATTAAGAAATGAACTACAAACCTAAATGTAAGAGCAAAAGCTATAAGCCTCTTAGAAGAAAACAAAAGGAAATCTTTAGAATTTTGGTTTAGGCAACTTTTTAAGATATCCTACCAAAAGCATAAGCACCAACAAAATAAATAAACTTTATCAAAACTAAAACCTTTTGCATTTTTAGTAGCTATTATGGTTTAGATCTAAAATGTCCCCTAAAGTCTCGTGTGTTCAGATGTGGAGGTCTTTGGAGGATGGGTAGACCATGGGGGTGCTACACTCATCAGTAATCAACTGGTAAGTCCATAGCTTCATATGCTGTTAGGAAGTGGGACCCAGTCTAAGGAAGTCCGTCACTGGGGTCATGACCCGGAAGGGTTTATTCTTGTCCCATCTCCACTCTTTCTTTCTGCTTCCTGGCTGCAGTAGGGTAATCAGCTGTCCTCCACCATGCCCTTTCTCCATGCCACTTCTGCCTTGGAGACAGCCACTCTTGAACTGAACTCACTGAAAGCATGGTCCAAATAAACCTCTGCTTCTTCAAGTTGTTTTGGGTATTTTGTCCAAGACCACGTATTATATGAGCCCTGTTATATGAATTTGCAGAGTAGTAAAAACTACAGAGACAGAAAACAGGTAAGTGCCTCCTAGAGCTGGGGGATAGGTAGGAAGGCAAAGGAAAGGGAAAGTGACTTTCTAAAGTCTGAAGAGTTTTTTGATTTGTTTTCTTACAATGAAAATGCCCTAGAATTAGGTAGTGGTGGTTAATGTAAAATGTTACCAATGTACTAAAAACATCATTTTACTTCTAAAGGGATGAATTTTATGGATGTGAATGATCTTTCAGTAAAGCTACTATAAAAAGAGGGGAGGGGACTGATGGATGGAGCGAAGATGTGGGGGACATAAGACAGGTCAAATCAGCAGGCTGTGGAGACTTAGCTGTGGATGTTCCCAACAATGGGAGAAGTGGGGAAAAACAAGTGTGAGGTGAGAAGGTGCGGGAGCAGGTTGGTTTACAATGAGATAATTTACCAAAGGGCTGCAATTTTCTAGAATTTGGAGGTGATGTTAACCGATATAAGCAAAGTGTTGGGAGTTGAGCAGGGAATTTCAGGCAAAAGATATTAAATCATATAAGTAAATGTGGCCTCTGAGGAAATGCAATGGCTTAAGGATAAATAAAAGAAGGAACCTGACTTTTGCTGAGACTTTCTTTGCGTGGCCTCTGACCCTAAACTACCTTGTTCTCCTTTTCCTGTCAGCACTTCGGGAGTCTTCTCAGGCTTGAGCAGATGGTTCTGCTGGTAAACTGTTAGAACAGGCATAACTGCAGGGCTCTCCGGGCTGCACGTGACTTGTTTTCAACATCACTGGCCAAAGTACAATGAAGTCAAGCATTGCAAATATTTGTGATTAGGAGGATTCTTTGCTCTAAAACTTGCCTCAAGAGAGTTCTGCAAAACATAAATAATGGATTCAGTTGACAGAACAATGCAGAAACAATCCAGCCCAGGAATCCTCTGTGATCTTAGCAGTAGAAGAATCATGTCCCCCTCAAGGCGGCATCACAGAGACCCTCCCCTACCTGGCGCAGGGAGAAGGAGACAGGGTAAATTCCACCCTGGTGCTCTGAAGGCTCATTGCTGGGTACGGAAAAGCACCTCTGAAGCTCAGGCCGCTCCTGCTCTCCTCTGCGTCAGCAGGCTCGTCAGACAAAGGATGTGATATAAAGGAATGCTCAGAAATATTCGTAAGCAAAATGTCTCCATGCAAAATGGCCTTTCATCTCATGTAGTAACCTAAGGAACAGCCACTGAAATATACCAAGGTCTAACCCTTGGAAATTAAAATCCTTTTAGAAAAAAAAATTGCAGATATAATTAAACTACACATGCTGAAATGAAGAGACCGCCTTGGATTAAACAGGGAGAATCTGAGGGCTGTTGCAAGTGTCCCGATAGGAAAAGCACAGCGAAAAATACTGCACCTAAAGAAGAGCAACCCTGTGAAAACCGGATGCAGCTGTCAGTCAAGGATTGCTGAAAAGGAACCAGAAGCAGGGGAAAGTATGGAGCAGTTCTTCCCTTCGCACCTCTCAGTGGAGCATGGCCTTGATAACATCTGCATTTAGGACTTCTATGAGAAAATATGTTTTCGTCGTTTGAAGTCACTCAGTTTGTGGAAAACTGCAATGGTAAATCTAGAAACTACCGTATGACAACACTTTCTTCATTCCCACTGCTACTAAAAGCACGCATTTCACTGTGGCCCTGTGGAAAGTGAAAGTTTGAGAGGGCTCTAGAAATAGGAGTCAATTGGGAGGATCATCTCAATTCCTCTTCCTCTTTCAGGAGGTTCTTCAATTTCCTTTCTACTCCCAAATGCTATTTTCACAAGGAAAGAAATAGTTTCTTAGTCCTTGTAGTTCTTAATGGAAACGGAAATGCAATTATAAGAAAAATATCCAATTTGGAACCTGACACATAGATTGAACCCTGATCTACCACATATTGTGCAACTTTGACCTTGCAGTTTGTTTTTAACCTCTGGTTTACTCTGCTGAAAAACGACAGTAATCATTCCTTCACCTCACCCTCCCCATTGTGGTTTGGACCTAAAGTGTTTTCCTAAAAGTTCATGTGCTCAGGGCTGGGCCTCCTGGAAGGCAGTTGGATCATGAGAGCTTAACTTCATCAGTGAATTGGTCCACTGATGAGATTATAGTGATGGCATTACTGGGAGGTGATGGAAACGGGAGGTGGGGCTCAATTGAAGGAAGTGGATCATAGAGCCATGATGTTGGGTACTGTATCTGTCTCCTGGTTCCCTTCTCTATTATCCTTCCCTTTTTATCCCCTCCCTCCTCCTCCAGCTCCCCTGTCCCTACCTTCCCCTCCTCTCCTCTCCTCTCCTCTCATCTCCTGTCCTCTGTCTCTTTGTCTCTGTCTCTGTTTCTGTTTCTCTGCCTGTCTGTCTGTGTGTGTCTCTGTCTGTGTCTGTCTATCTCTCTCTGTCTCTCTCTTTCTCTCTACTCCCCACCCCTCTCCTGTCTTTCCCTCACCTTCCTGGCTGCCATGAGACCTGCAACTTTCCCTTGCCACACCCTTCCACCGTGGTGTCTTTGTCTTGAAGCTAGCCAAACATAAGTGAAATCTCTGAAACTGAGTCAAACTAAATTCTTTTCCTCTAAGTTGACTTTTCTCAGGTATTTTGTAACAGCAAGGAAAAGCTAACTGACACTCCCCTATATACTGAATGATAGTTTGTGGAAATCAGTTAGACAAATTAATATCTGTGTGTCCTAATCTGGGTTGTGTAAGGGACAGAACTGAAGACAAGCTTACACAGCAATGCTTTCTTTCAGTATGTGTCGGGGGAGTATAATCCCAAGGCAGCAAGATTAAGGGCAAAAAGGACAGCAAGTAAAAGGGCAGGGAAATAAATCCAAAACAGTGAATATCATACTGGCCAGGGGACCAGTCAGAAAGTGTGACTGTGGCAGAGGCCTGATGGAACCCGTGCTGTATAGAACAGTCCATTGCTGAGGCCAGAAGGGGCCAGAGAACGAACAAAGGTATGATAGCATCACCTCCCTTCCACCTCTCCTCTTCATTGTTCAAACTTCACTCCATGAAGAATTGACTTTCCTACACTTCCAGATGTATTTCCTGGCTCCTCAGGGCAGCCACTGGGAAACAAGACCCAATTCACTGCCTGGTGATAGAAGAGTTGGTGGCTCCCACAAAGGGTGGGATGGCGGCTATGCCATAGCCCAGCCTCTTGAGAGCAGGAGGTGTCTGACAAAACTAGCAGTAGTAGGGGATACCTGACAGGTAGTAGTCACCAAGGCTCTCCCTTGAGCAAGCTGAAGGCGGGGGACAGATGGGATAAACAAATGGAGTCTTACATACTCAGGGGCCAGTGCCTGAAGTGAAATAAATTGGGAATGTCAGCTGCTTTACAAATAGTATTTAGCTTTAGTTATTTGTATTCCCTTCCTTTCATTGGAACCTTTATCATCTCGTGTTGGTTGGTTTTCGGTTTTTGTTTTCTTCAGATGGGGTTTCAGTATGTTGCCCAGGCTGGTCTCAAATTCCTGTGCTCAGCCACCTGAATGGGTAGGACTACAGTCACATGTCACCATCCTCTGCTATCTTGAGTGGTTTTAAGGGCATGGTCTACATTCTCTGGATGTGGTTTGTCTCGATTTCAAGCACAAGAAGCAAATCCCATAGCATACTCGTTCTCACAGGCAATACAGAAGCTGGTTGTGGAGGACACAGCTAGTTAGGGTTTGACACATGTTGTCCTAGGTCCAGCGGTCTCTGGAGTGGAGCTTTGTGAGCAAGTATTGACAAATGGGAGACAGCAAGCAGGGTTGGGCAAAAATAGAAGTCAAAATGCAGTGTGATGGGTCTGGAGCCAACATAGCCCTTGAGAGTCAGGGAGACGCACCGGCCCGTGGCAGATGTATTTCAGGGGGAGCAGAAATGGGGAACGTCCGCCTCTTCTCTCACCTTAGATTTCTTTTGTGGACTGATTCTTTTGCACACTCACACACACACACACACACACAATGTCTACCCTATTTATAGTTTCACATGTAAGAGAGCCTTCAATTCTTATTTCCCATTTTCATTTCCAGCACTTTCAGTATTTCAAGGCTTTAGAGGATAGTGGCCACCTCTGCCGCCCCTTGCCCCAGGAGGAAGTACCGGGGTCCATCTGGTTGGTGCAGGCTGACAGCCCGAGACCTCAGGCTGCCTGTGGGTGGCTCTGGGCCACTGAGGCTGCCCGAGGCACCGTGCACGGAGGAGCAGCTTCTTGGCCTGCCTACCTTTCCTTGCCTCCTTGCTGTAAGTGGGGCTCACATCTTTCTTTTAAAGGCAGGTCCAGCCCAGTGTTCTGCCTTGGCCAGGCTCTGTGTCGGGGGCTGTGTGGATAAGTCAGGAGGCTGTGCTTGGCAAGCCCAGAAGTCAGCCATCAAACGGGGAACTGAGAGTCTCCACGTGGTCTCACCTCCTGGCTGGTTTCTCTAGCAATTCATCAAACGCATAGAAAGGATCACCAACCAGCTGACAGAACTTTGTTTTAATCTTTATTTGACTACAAAACTATATGTCTTTTAATACTTTTAAAGTTTCTATTCATTCAGAAAATATTTATGGAAGATGCAGTTTTATTTTGGTCAGGCCTTATGCTAAGTGCCAGCAAAGTGGTGATAAACCAGATAGGTAAGCTCCCTGATTTTACAGATGTTCTATCTCACCAGAGGCACAGAAACAAAAAGTAAGTCAGCAAACAAACAAACCATATGTGACCTTAGAAAGTGTTTGAAGGAGCTGCCACAAAGAGTGACTGTAAAGGGTAAGGTAGAGTGGGATGTGAGGCAGTTACTTTTGACTGAATGGTACCCTGAGAAGGTGAAATTAAGACTTTAACATACAGAAGAGATAAGATACATTGCATCCTTACAGAATGCAAAGAGCCTGATACAGAGAACTTAGGTTGACAGGTTTGAGGAACAAAAATGTCATTGAACCTGGAAGATCTCCAAAAAGAAAGGGCTGAATATAACTTTAGAGTGAAAGCAAAGGCCAGATCATAGAGGGATTTCTACCCTCAATCACACAATTTCACTGGTGCTGTACAAATATTTGAGGCAGTAAATGTGCAAATGTTTGGGTTTTTTTTAAATAGTTCTATATTTATTTTAGAGTATATTAGGAAAAAATATAATTATCACATCAAAACCGTGATTCCCCAGATATTATTATTCAAGTGAAAGTAAAAATGAAAAGGAGAGCCATTTAGAGAGAGTATTAAGTCAAGTATAGTACAGATGTTAGACACATACAGAAAGACCTCAGAAGTGGTGTATGCAGAAACTAAAGTTTCAGAAAGTATTGCTTGCCAGGTAGAAGCAAGGGGGCAGAAAGGTTCATCTGTAGCCCCAGCTCGTCTCCAACATATAATCTGCTCCCCACACCAGCCCCTCAGAAGGGAGAGGTGGAGTGGTTACCACAGTGTGGCAGAGATGGCCAGCTGTCCTCTAAGTGTTCCTGGCTCCCATTGGGTGAAGTCATCCCACATGGGCAGCAAACCAGCCAGGCACTGTATTTCCCAGCCCACACTCAGGTGAGGTCAAACCCTATGGTGTTGCTAAAACAATGAGAATGGAGGAGTCATGCAGGGCTGCCTGTGCCTTCTCCTCCCTCTTGGCCTCCAGCCATCAATGGAATTCAGAGAGTTCCATTGCACTACCAAGGAGATAGCCTAGCTCCGAGACAGTAGCATACGTAATCTTTTTCCATATACTCAAAAGACTGTCTTGCAAGAAAGAGATATGGTGGATTCTGAGAAAATCAATTATTGGGAATCACAAAAAGATTATTTTCATCATCATCTGGAAGACAGCTTTCCTGTGCAGTCCAAAATGAACTGTTCAAATGAAGGCTGTAAGTTGAAAGGAGAGGACAACCATAGCGAGTAGTCTGCATTGGTTGGGAGGGTGATCTCCTGCGTCTGTCCAAATTCTAAGTCACTCTCATTGCCTGTCACTTGAGAGGAATGAGTAGAAAGGGTGTAGAAGAGGGTTTGATACTAAAGTCACCTTAAGAATTATCTATATTTGAGATTTTCCCCTAGGGCAGCTGGCTCACTAGACTGGAATACAGAGGGCAGTTGGTCTCAGTCCTGTGAGGACCCTGGCTTTGCAGGTCAGGGGTCCAAAACTTTTTATTCCTGAAAGAGCCTGACCAGAAGATGTCTTACCCTGGTGAACTCAGCATCCAGATCTCCAAGTCCAAGTATCCAGTTGCTTTATTTTTTGATGCAGAGAGCCAGAGAGACTACATAACAAAAAATAGGCATCCTGTCTGAATCAGAGAGAAGGCAGTGGCCAGTTCCAGGGAAGTGAATCTCTGAGCCATCTTCTCTTTCCAAGATAGCTTGGTTGCTCACAGATGACCAAGAGAGACTCATCCCTAGGAGTGGATCTAGGTCAGGGTCCCAAGTGCAAATGCATTAAGGTTCAAGCAGAGGTAAGTGAAGGGGGTCTTGTGTAAGGCAAGAAGAAATGATGGGCACCATAGGAAAGTAAACTAGCCAAAACCAGAAGGCAAGAGAAAGAGAAAATAGAGAAATTCCACATGAGTAAGCTCTTCATCTGGAATAAGAAGGCAGAGGCTTAAAGAAGGGAGGCTCTTCTTCATGGTCATTCTGTTTTAGGGGCAAAGTAAGGACAAGAACTCAGCTCTTCTTTGTGCAATCAATGCTCAACCAGAAGCGAGATAGAGAGAGAGGTCACAGGCAAATGCAGAGCAGACACTATAAAGGAGAAAGTTCTGGCCAGGGATTTAGGAAATGGAATCATACCACCCCCACCACTGCTTCCTGTACTTGGGTAGTAAGGACTTCAGTCTTCACTGGGCAGCGAAGACCAGTGAGCAGATGGTTTGAAACAACCACTCCAACTGCAGGATATTTTCAAAGAGACGGAAGAAAGCCATTGCTTTGTAGGAATTTAAAATCAGTAACAAGATAGACTAAAATTGCACCTCTTTTTATTGTTGCCTTGCAATAGCAATTGGAAACGGTGATAAAATACTTCTCCCCTGGAGCAAACCCCTCTAGCACCCTCCTTGGAACATGGAAGTCTCTGATTTATCCTGAAAATCTATCTGAGGGTCACTTTTTTTTGCCCTCCACTTTGGCCCTCAACATCTGTCCCTCAAAGGCAATGCTTTTTTTTCCATTATATGCCTGGTTTTCTACTTCCTACTTTCACTGCACTGCCCTTATAACACTACATTTTGGACCTATTTCAGTCCCAGTGGAAAGCGAATTTTTCTCATATAGTTATGTCTTCCTAAAACTTAGCACAGAGTCTGGGATATCAGAAGTAAGAAGGATATCTGTAAGAAGTAAATGAATGCCATGGATTTTGGCATAATGGGTTTCCAAGTCACAGTCTGATGGAAAGCTCCAATTCATGCTTCAAGTGCTGCTTCAGGTCAAGTCATAATGACCCGGTCAGAGCTCTTCTCCTTGCTGGGACACCGCAGGAAGGTGTCTGGGTGGCACAGAGGTGACTCGCTGCCCCGGAACTTAATGAGATTATCAAGGGGCTTACCCTGTTCAGTAAAGCATGGCGGGAGCCCCAGTGGTGCCAGCCAGGTCAGCATCTGAAGCTATTACCTGTGTTACCGTTTCCCTGATGCCTGCCAACAGGAAATTAAAAGTCTCGTGGTCCACTAGCTGAGACTTTTCATAAGAAGCAAACAGAGTGCCCTTCCTCTCCAAAGACTCGTTTCCCTTTTTGCTCTCAGAATCTCACAAAGTTTGGGCCTTGGACACAGTTTGAACAGTCTCTTCATCTTACACCTTGGGGGCTTGAGAGCCAAAGAGAGGGATAAATGGTCCAAGGTCACACAGCTAGTAAGTTACAAAATTGAGACCCACATACATTCATTCCGTCCAGAGAGGAAGAATCATGACTTGGGATCATGCAGCAAAGTACAGAACAGAGTGCAAAGAGTGAAGTCACACCTGCCTACTTCCTTCGGAAAATTAAAATGAAATTCTCACAAGATAAAATTAACCTTTTTAAAGGGTACAATTTAGTGATCACTAGTACATTCACTATGTTATGCAACTACCCTGTCTAATTCTGTGACATTCTCATCATCACACAAGAAATTCTATGTCCATTAAGAAATCATACGCAATTCTCTCCACCCACCCCCACCCCGACACTAGTAACTACCAGCCTGCTACCTGAACACGTGGGCTTTTGTGTCCCACTTTTTACACTTAGCCTAATATTTCCAAGGTCCATCATGTAGTAGCATGTATCAGAATTTCATATCCCATGATGACTGAGTTAATGATCCATTATATGTATGAAGTATGTTCAAAAAAATGCATCGAATGCTTCAATTAAAGAAATTATTACAGTGAAAGCCACATTGCTATGAATCCCCCTCAAAATACTCCCCATCACTTTGAAGACACGTGTCATTTCACTCTTGCCACTTTCAGAAGCAGTTCCAGGGAAGCCCTCTATCAAGAGTATCTTCAATTGCACTGTCATAAATACATTGAGGTCCTGAGTCAATTCAAAACATTTACCTTTCATGGTCATTTGGACTTTGAAGAGGAGCCGGAAGCTGCACAGTGCCAGACCTGGTAAATAAGTAGATGAGGAAACACTGCGGTATTGTAGCAGGTCTACTTTCCATTGCATGCACTGGGCAGCAGCACTCACTGTATTTTTTATCACACCTCGTAAAGACACTTATGAAAAAGGAGTTGCAGAACTGCTTCAGAGAGTGGCAGAAGTATTTTGGCAAAGTGTCTTTTACTGTAATAAATTTTTTTAATTTAAATATTCACCATGTATTTGGATCACACATCCTACATACCACATTTTGCTTCTCACACCTGGTTTCAACTAAGAGTTGAGTACTGGAGTGAAAAAAAAGTCCCTCATTTTGTTCACACTTCCTTCGTTTTGCACTCCTTGAAGACAGACACAAATAAGTGCTCAATTATGGGCAGTGGGTGAACATTGATTGAATGCCTGCCGTGCTTAAGCCAGGTTAGGCTCCCAGAGCTGGCCTGGCAGTGTAATGTATGGGAAAATCACGCTCTGGACCCAGCACAGTTCTGATGCTGATTCCAGCTCATCAAAATCTGTTGAGTCACTGGAGGCGGGTTGTTCTCTTGTTCTGGGTCTCACTTCTCACCTCTAAACCAAGGTAATAATCTTTGTAGCCTTCAAAGACTTATATTCAGGATGCTATGATAAACTCCCACACATTATATGGTTTGTAAACAATGTAAATATTATTTTTCAAATATCTGGCTTCCAGAGGTCTGGTATGACTATGTCTTTTTCATTGAGCTTTGATAAGACTCATCTCTAGGTTGAAACTGCCAGCTTCTCATGTATCCCCACATAACAGAAGGCAAGTGAGAGACCTCTCTGGAGTTTCTTTTGAAGTGCACTAATCATACTTATAAGGGCTCTACCCTCATGAGCAAACTGTGAGGCTTCCCAAAGTCACCATCTCCTGAAACCCTCACAGAAGATTTCATCAGATGAATTCTGAGGGGGCACAAGTATTTAGACCACAACATCTGTTCAACAAACTGTGAGAGCTTCTGGTTGGCCTGAATGAAACCTTGTCTGCCAAAGTACCCTGTAAAAGACTCCTCATTATGTGAATTTTATTTCATAACTCTCCACTAGTCACTGACCAATAAGGACATTGTTATTGATAACAGATGAAGAGAAGAAAAGAGATTATCTTCCAGTATTCCTTTGAGGGAATGATTTGTATTTACCTGCAGAAAATACCTGGATAGACAGTGAAGGACCTGAATATGGTGGTAGAATTCTAAAGAAAACAGGGACAGCCAGTTGCCTATTGCTCAGGCTAATGAGATTAAGAAACAGGAAGGAGAAAGAGACAGCAAAGGGCTGCCCAGCCTACCATGAGACTCCTCCTTGTGACCCCAATTTTCAGCAAAATTATCAAATTCACAAAGACCTGGGTGTAAGTAGCTTTTTATGAAGAACGGGGGAGGAAGTGGAGCCCACTCCTCTAACGGATGCAGGGCAGAGGGTGAAGCACGATGAGACACATTGTGGGCATCTGTGGCGATTGTGATGTGGATTTGAGGCTCTCATAAGCATTGGTATTGAGTTTGGGTCAAGTTTAATGGGCTTCTCAAGACCTCAGCTGACATCTGTGCTGCACATAATTAAACATCTGCCTCAAGGGCTGTGCTCACATGTAGTGACACTGATGAGGGCCACAACATCTTCACACTAAGAGTACAGTGACCTGGAGCCTTCTACCCCAGGCAGCCCTCACCACTGTAGCTACAAAACAAAACTGGGATCTCAACACTGGTTTGCATTTTTCTCCCAAACAAGTTTTTGTTCATAAGCCCTTAATAACCTCTGCAAATAAGACAGACACGGGGATACCCACCACTTATATTTTGCTGTCACCAGCAGAGAGCTTGTACAGCGATAGCTTCCCTCAGGACCTTGTAAGCCTCTGCTCTTCTGCTCAGTTGCCAGGTTACATACTAGTTACTGGCTTAGAACACCAAGCCAATAACATCAGAATGAGGCTCGAGGCTCTGTCTGACACAGTTGGCTTTGTACCAAAAGAGATGTTGCTCCCCAGAAAGAAGTCCATATCCTTTGGCCAAGTCAACAAGGTTTGATCCTAAAGAAGTCAACAAAAAGCACAAAGCTAAATATTCTAAGATGTTCTTTACTAGAGTATTCATAATGCTAAGCAGCTGGAGACATAAAATTCCAGCAATAGGTAAAAGGCAAAAAATGTATTGTGAATCACTGCAATGGAATTTTCTGCAGCCATAAAATAAAGATTGGAGCAATATGGCAAACTCACATAATATTAAATGAAAACACAGAACCTTAAATGGTATTTACACTATGATGGCAGCTACGTAGAAGTGTACATCACTTAAGAGAAAGAATATACAAGGAACTGCAGTATGGATAATAAAGCATATTGCTAAAAAACAAAAGACCCATTGATAACTTTTTTCATACTATCTTTTATATCATCTTCCTATTATTTTAGTAGATTGAATCTTGTATTCTTATCTAGCTGTGTATCTGCATCAGTTTTCCCCACCCCATTGGATTTCACATCTCTGTCACTATTGGGATATTTATAGTTGTGTGCGCCTTGATCGTATCTCACTTACCATATAGACCCTTCTGTAAGTGAAACCTACATGATCCTGGGCAAGAGGTAGCTAAACACTAGTGTTCCAGGGTTCAGGATGCTACCTCTTGGGGGATATTTAATGGTACTGCACTGAAAGTGTCATGGTGCTCGCAAGTGGGAGATAACTTTTAAGCTGGAACTGTAATTGGAAAGAGATTCTTTGCACTAAAAATCTTTACAACCCCTTCCCAGCAACCAGCATGTGGAGACCAGAGCTGCCAGAACGGATCAATCCCAATCCCCACTGAGAAAAGGCAGCTCTGGTGTGAACAGTGAGCGAGAGAGTGCTCTCGAACTGTCAGCGAGCAGGCCGTGCACCGACTGACGGGAAGGATCACAGTATTAGTGGACCTGTCCATCCCAGGAAGAGCAAGCGTAGGAGAAAATTGTGTACGGTTAGTGAGGTAGGGTGTAGAACAACTAATAACAAGTCCAGTCCAGATGAGGTCATGAAGAATTGAAGAAATGTGTGCCAAGGAAGAGGATGTGACACTTCCAGGACTCTTACTCTCGTCACTGCATGTCAGCCCCCTCTAAAGACCCTCCTAATGGGCACCAGAACTCACAGTAGTATCCATTTTTTTTATGACATTGTTTAGGGAGTGGTGTTTAGGTCTCATTTTGGAGAGTGAGCTCAAGTATCTTCAGGTAATCTTCATAAAGGGCCAGGGGTTGCTCTGTAGATGCCTGAACCAGGTGAGGTCTTTCTAGCATCTAGAACCAAGAGTTAGAATCCTGAGTAGGTAACCTTGGAAACCAGCTACCTCTAGAAGACTCTGTATGAATGAGGTGCTTCTTTCTTTATGAACTATCTGCCAGATGACAGAAGCCTTTGGTAATTATTTGCTTAAAAGCATTACAGAGAATATGTAAGAAAACGTTAACAGGGGCTGCTTTGGGGGAGGACATAAAGACCATCAAATAAAGAGGAAGAGGAAGAGATTTTGTCTTCTGTTTATACCATCTGAGTCTTTAAACTACTCATTACCAATAGGTGATGGGTGAATAATAAATGAACAGTTCAGTGAAATTAAATAAAATGAAAAACTGCAAAGATTTGTCCATGACATTTCCCTGAGGTGGAGACTGAGGAGAGCTAGCTGAAAATCCAGGTGTGATGATAAAAATTAAGAGACGCCAAGAAAACTTTTGCTTCATATAATAGGACCCCAGCCATCATGCAAGTTGATTATTTGAAATTCACTCCTTAAAGTTAGATAATGTCATGCCACTATAAAATGTTCATCTATTCCCTTAAGAGGAAAAACAGTAAGTTCACTGTCATGTAACTTTTAATTCAAATGAAATGCAACTATAAGTCTACCCTAGTGGAAGGACAGAGACTATATCTTCCATGACCAGAACTGTTATCTCTGTGTCTCAAAGTGTCAGTGTCTGCATTTTCAAGGGAGAAAAAAATGGTGCAAAGCAGCACTTGTTACTAAGATTCACAGCACCACTCCCTCAGGGTCAGCCTTTAATGAACATGAGGCAGGGGCCAGATGTGAGGGTCAAGTTCAAGGCCCTCACACTCCTGTGACTGAACTGCCAGGTAGTAGAACTGGGCTGGAACTCTGGTGGAACCTCACTACTATGCTCTCAAGCATCTTAGATTGCTTTGAGAGCAGGAAGTTACTCCTGCTTTACTCCCAGTAGCGGTCAAAGCACCATGCAAAGGACCATCCTTCTAGGCATAGTGGTACCTTGGGGGCAGGCATCCAAAAGGAAGGGAGAGAAGTCACAGAGGAAATCATGGTGGGGAGATAGCTGCTGTACCGTCAGCAGACAGGAGACTAGTGTGGGAGTGTGACTAGTGGGCACTGTTACAAAGGACAGGCTCTCCAAAATGAGCTGGCATCAAAGTGTCTTTGCTTTTCAACCCTGGGTGACATTTTATAATCCCTCATCAGAAAGGACCAAAGATTAGGTTTCTTAACCACATCTGAACAGAATGACTAGTGTAAGAAAAGCCTCAGAGTGGAAAGAAAAATGAACCAAAGCAACCCATCCTCCTGCTCTCCTGGAGGAAGTATTGCTGGCTGTTCAAACAACACCTTGAAGGCTCAGCACTGCTAGGGTTCTGTGGCTCTGTGTGACCACACTTGCTAAGTCAAACGCCAATCACACCCCTCTAGTGTGCTAAAGAGTTTCGTGACTCTGGAAATCCATCGCTTGGATCCCTTCTTCCCTCTTTGGCATTTGATGCCTGCAAGATATGGCACTGATCCACTTTCCAGCCATAACTCCCTCCTCTCCCAGTTGCGTACACCTAGCCACACCAAGTGAGCCTGAGCTTTCTTGCCACTACATCCCATCATGCCAGTCCCTGTACCTAGAAATGCTCTCTCCACGTTCTTAGCTCTCAAAAACAAAAACAAAAAAATTTAGCTCTTTGCTTTTCTTCACCCCAAATGTCATCTCTTCTACAGAGTCTGCTCATCTATTGCTATCAACATCACATCAAGAGGAATTTCTTCTTCCTCTTAACATCGAGAGGGTTTCCTCTATTTTTTTTTTTCCTTGACATTTCAGCCTCTGTGTGTGGCTCATCACTTTGCTCTGGAAGGTAAACTGTTTGCCAGCAGGACTTCTCTCCTGCTCCCGTGACTTACACTGCTTTGTCCTGGGGATTCACCACAATGACTGACCCACTGGGGTGACCTGCACATACGGGATAGGCTGACTTAAGAAACCGAGTCGATGGTCGCTGGGGTTGCACTGGCTGGTTGAAGATCACCCGAGCTTGCTGTGAAGGAGTTTTCAGTGTTAGGTCTGCACTGGCTGGCCTGTTTCCTTGTAGCTCCAAGGTTTCGTGGATATTTGAGTCTACAAAGAGTCAAAGCAAGAGACCATGCAAAGTATCTTTCCTGCTCCTATCCCAGTCTCAAGTTCAATTCCACGTTCAGGCAGATCCCTTAGGAGTCAGTGCTTGAAAGCACACCTCACCGCACACCGTGGAAAGGCCTTCATTCCAGGAGCTGACTAACGCTCACTGGGAGCTGACTCTCTCCAGCTTCCGGGGCAGGCTGTGTTTTTCCTCTGTGTCCTTTTCAGTCTCTTAGGCCCTCCGGCCTGCCTGGCACAGATGGAGCGTCTGAGAAGGGTGAGTGTTTCAATGGCTGATGCTTGTCCGCTAGGAGGTGGGAAAGCCACCCTCATGAGGCTTCTCCTCCTTCTCACTTTGTTTCTGTATCATGAAGGCTCCCCATGCTGGGATTTCCTGTGGTCACGAGAGAGATGAAGGTGCGGGGTAGGGGAGGAGGCCAAAGACAGATTCCCTTATACACGCATCCTTCAGAGAACAGACAGGGAATTTGATTGGGATCTGTTTTCTGGTAATTCGGCATCAAACAGCAACGAGGCCTGGGACCCTGCCAAGATTTTATTTTGTTTTGTGTTTCTCCTTTCCTCCAATCAGCCCAGGGCAATGGGGAGTGGGCAGGCATGGAGGGGTGGGGGCTGCAGGCTGAGAGGGAATGCTGAGCCTGCAGAAGTGGCCCATTGAGAGCTCCTGCTCACAGCGGAGGGGCGGCGGCACCCCCAGCTATCACCACAAGGGCAGCTCTGTCCTGTGGGCACAGGGCCCCATCCCAGCCCCACTGGCTAGGAGAGAACATTTCCTTATAAGGTCCCGGCAGCCCTGCCAAGGCTGGACGGCTCTAACAGACTGTAGCTTTCCATTCTCCTCGCCCAGCTCCAGTGCAGGCCTTGAATGTAGCCCTTGTTGTCAGGCCCCTCCTCTCCTCCACAGTCCCCACCCCACCCACTTCCACTCCCTGCCAGGGCCAGCCCCACTGGAGCAGGATAAACAGCCCAGAGGCCTCTCCCACGCAGGGCCTGCTGCTGTTCAGGCCTGTTGGAGGCAGCACAGGGTAGCAAAAAGAACACGGAGCGCAGGGTTCCAGCTTGGCCCCCTTACCTTGCCAAACGTGTGGCTTCAGCAAAGCTCTTGCCTTCTGTGAACCTGTTTCCTCATCTAGAAAATGGGAATCGAATTGCCTGAGATTCAAATTCTTTGCATGCTATTCAGAGTCTTTCCCAGTTAGGCCATAGACTAACTTCACAGCTTAACCTACATTCAGTGCTTCAAGGCCAAAATTCCCCAAGCTCTGCCCTTCTCTCCCAAATACACCATGCTCACGTAGGCCTCCTGCGCTTCATGCATGCACCTTCCTCCACCTAGATGGCTCTCTTATCTGTCTAGGGTACTCATCCTACAGGGGCCCACCCTAGGTGTGCTTTCCTCCCTTCCTGGAAAAAATGAATCATCATTCTCTTCTCTCCTCAACATTTGTATGCATCTCTCTTACAGCTCTTCTACTTTGCAATTACAATGACTTGTTTACCTGCCTGTTTCCTCTGGCAGATGGTGAGCTCCTCAAGGTGCATGTGGTCTCCTGTTTCTCTTTATATCCCTGAGCTCTACCACAGTATAACAAGTTTCATGAAAGATCCCCGTGTGGATGCCCATGTGTACAGTGTTGAGTAAGTACAAAAGAGGCAACGGATGTGCAAATGCTTGTAAACTATAAAGTATCAAACCTTCCCCCTCAAATTCTATTATTGTTACACCATCACAACTCCCTTTCCCTGTCTTTCTAGCTTTATACCCTGAGTTTCAGGCACAGTAAAATTCCTTGAATGGTTAAAGTTTATCACTAAGCCATTACTCACCCTTAGAATTCCGGTATTCAGGAATAAAAGGAATTTATCCAATCATTTTCACACGAAGGAGCCCATAGCTTCTACATAGCCACACGGTGGATAAACACAGGGTCTTTAAGTCTCCAGTTCTGCTTGTTTACTGTTTATGCATGGTAGATTACCATAGTGTGCTCAGAAAACATGAAGTTCTGGTGACTTTAAAAGTGTGAAGCATAGTAACACAATTTCTACAGGTTAAAAATTGGAAAAAGCAAACACTTTAAAAGAAAAAGTGGTTTTTCTATCAGTGTATGAGTCAGCTATTGCCTGGAGACCAAACCCAAGGTCCCTAACTCTTGCAGATAAAGCTTTTGCCCTTGCATGGGTAGAGTGATGCTGACTGTAACTGTATCTCTTGTCAAGCTGAGTTCATGTGGCCTTGGGATGCTTCAAGTTCTAAACAGACAATTTCGACTTCTGACAATACAAATCTTCCCAAAATGTAGATTCTGCAAATGATCAGGTCAGTAATTTGCAAACACAGCACAGTTAACTGGTGTAGTGAGATTGTGATTGTCCTTTACTGCCCAGGAGCTTAGCAACAGTTTCAAAGAGAAGCTCTCGTTTTAAGAAACATCCATATACTCATTTATTCTGGGGAGATGTTTGTAGAATGAAGTGCACAGTTGATTGTGAACTGTGTTTTAACACTACTTGCTGCCAAGCAAATTCAAGGTTGAAAGTGTGTCTGCATTGGTAGACCCCCATCCAAGAGGATTTAGGTATCTGACTACCTAAAAGACCTTATTACAATGAGATTTCTGCATTGAGGATGCTTATGGGAAATATGAAGATGTTACAGGAAATATAAAGTATAGGAAATACTGGGCAATGAGATAGGAGACCAAGGTCTAGTCCCACCCTGACACTTAGTCAAGTACCTAAAGTAGGTCAACTGCCCATGTAGACCTCAGTCTTCCAAATTGTGTAATGGGAAAATGATGACGCCTCCACAATCATTTCCAAAAGCAGTAAGAGATCAGTCAAAATCATGGCTGTGAAGGTATTTATAAACAGCAAAGATAATAGCAAAAAAAAACACTGTGTGTCTAAATAAGGGATAGTTATTAATAGGTAGTATTTCTCCCTCTGGGCGTGTTCTCCTGGGTGCAGCAAAGAAAATGCTTCCTTTTCCAGGTTTCTGTAAAGTTTCCTCCATCTCCAGCGGCCTCCTGGCCACTGGCACCCACTCTGTTGCTGATCACTTTCCAGGAAACCAAGAAGGGGGTGGGTGGGGCAGCTCCTGTTAAAGAGTTGCTCTGAGAAGCTAAAGAGCAAACAAAGGAAGTTATTCTCTTCCTGCTGCGTGTCCCTCCTCTGCCTTCTCAAGTATAAAGAGGAGGCATTTGCCAATACACGCTCTGAGTAGATTTGGGGAGTCATTTTCTCTTCCCTGAGCCTTCTATTCTCAGTACATGAAATGAAGAGTTTTTAGATAGAATGATGTTTAAATTTAGGATAGCACTGTAATCTATTCCCAAAGCAGAGGTACTTTTAAGAACAAAACTATGAATTATTGATAATTACACTAAGATTGTCAGATAGAACTATCCCAGGCAAACCTATACACATGAACACCTTACGAAGCCCTTTTTCAACCTTGGACTTTTGCTGGGAGAATAAAATAATTCTGAGAAAAAGAAATCTCAGTTCTCTCTGTTCCCTGATCTAAGCCACTTTTGGCTGATTCTTAAGATTATTTTTAACTCATTGTTGATCACTAAGGACAAATTCAATACTCAGTTACATACATGTAGGGGCCTTTAGATCACAAAGCACCTCTATATGCTTTGCTTCTGTAACAGACCTGTGAAGAAAACATGAACAGGCATCAATCTCATTTAGAGATTTGCTTTTTTAGGACTTGGTGAAAGTCAGAGACTCACCCAAGTTTGTGGAACAACAAGAAATACAACCATGTCCATGTCCTGACCTTGTGGCCAATGGTTGTTCCACTGGGTCATGTATGTAAGGTGAGCTCTCAATCTGCAAATGCACATTGACTTTATGTATGTCCCTTCCACCCAGAAAGTTCTTTCTTCTTCTACAACCATGATGCTCAAAACTACAGATACTTTTAAAACACCTAACGCCTAAGACTCACTAAGCCTTGAGTATCAACTAAAACTGAGAGAAACTCAAAGCTCAAATAGAATGTCTTATCTAAGAGTGTTTGTCAAGACCCAGTTCCAAATGGAATTTAGTTCACTGAACTCCTGGGTTGGTGTTCACTTAGTATTAACTAAACATAAGTATACTTAGGAAGGCAAACATACTTTTTATCTCCTCATCTCTTTCAAGTACCCATAAATTAATTACCTTTTGATTTTCTAATGTTGAGGCATCTCCGGCTACTCTTTCCTTCCTTTCACTGGGAGAAATGAGAGTTAGGGATATTTAAGTCTAAAGTACTGCAACAGCTACTCCCTTTGTCTCTCTGCTGCGCTTTCAGCAAAGATGAAATGAAATGCAGCTTCCAAATGAGCAAAGCTCCCATAATTCAAAATGTTTAGCAGAGTTCTGAGAGCAAAGTCAAAGGGATGAACATTTGGAAAGTAAGGGCAAGGAGACTTGTGTCTGCGCTCTGCATCAACTACTCCTTGGCAACACAACCTCAAAGTTATTTGGGCCCAGGATTTCAGTTTCTTAAAATAAAGGAACTGAATTAAGTAGTATAAAAATTCTTCCATCTCTAAAATGCTGTTTTGCACTTCAAATAGAAAGTGCAAAAACTTTTGTGATCAAGTCCTTTCTGTCCATTATTCTCATAGGGGTCATAGTCCAGGAATGACATTATTATCAGTACTTGCTGGTAGATACTTCACCTCCCTTTGCCTTTCCTTCCTTCTCCCAACTGCTAATTAATACAAATAACTACCTGTGACAACTAAAAGAGGCACAGAGTATAGTCACCCTCATTAGGACAGACCAGGAATGTTGCATTACATCACGAGTACTAACTAAGTTGTTTCATTGGTTGATCTCCCATAAAGTAGCACAGCTCTGGCAAATTTTTCCCAAACCCTGATCTTTTATTTCCTTACTTATTACCTATGCAGTAATTACTATTGCAAAGAACTTAACTCCAAGGCAAAATAAGAACTCCATGACATTCAACAATGCCAGGGTTTAAGTCCAAATGTTAATAAAGATGGGACAAAGCTTTCCAGAAGCCTTGTATAGAAATGACTTCTTTCTAATACCAGGAACAGCCCAGCTTGGGATACTGAGCTGAAGATTCAGGTCCAGGACACACGTGCTGCTTGCCTTCCTTTTCAATGAAAGTTAAAGCTGCTTAGAATTGGCGCCTGCTGTTTCCATTTGTTCCCTTTCTTGTTGTAAAGAAATCTGTTCTGTAGAAAACTTATCCCCTGTGTGTTTTGTAAGGCAGACCCTTCCCACATAGTCAACGAGGTAAACACACATGCTGGGCCTGGCTCATCACCTAACGCACATCCTGGGCCACGAGGAAGATCTCGCAGATGAATATCAAAGTTGAGTCGATCCAGTCTATCCCCGGGATCTGGCTGTTTTAGGGAAAGGGAATTCCTTTACCCCACTGGGTTACTTGGTTGGTAGAATGTGAGTTTTCTGCTGACATGTGAAGACAGTTGCGGAGAAAGAAACCTCGCCATGTTGTCTGAGCTTTTGGATACAGCCAGGTCTAAAGCAGGATTCTTAGACTTTTCCTTTCCTGAGCTATTCAACATCCTCATTAGTTCAAGCTAGACTGAATTATGGTTCTGCCACTTGCAACTAAAAAAAAAAAAACAAAGTTCTGGCTCATGTTAGCTTCCTATTAAATCCTTCACAGTACCTTGGAATAACAGAGCTGAAAGCTTTTCTGATGTGTCCAAACCTTTCTATATATGGAGAGACGCAGAGGATTTGCTCAAAGTTACTCAAAGAAGTTACAGAACTAGAAACTAGACCCCTGAATTAGTCCACAGGGACCCTCAAAGATCACTTTAATCCAATCCTCAGGTAGATGCTAATGTGAATCCTATGGTTGAAACACACAACATAAAACCAGTCTCTTAACTTGGAGGATCACTGTTTTCAAGAACCTTAGGAATACCACGTCATTGAACATCCCAAGAGAGTTCTAAGTTACATTTATGACAACTCGTTATTTCCGCAGAACATGTTCAGTGTTAGGATTCTAGAGTAAAATTTCTATGTGCGAATTTCATCTATCATTTACTTACAAGTTGTGTAAAGCTGGATGAGATCATTCCATCGTGGTACATCAGTTTCTCCAACGTTGAAACACAGGTGATGAAATCAGTGCACGCTTCACAGAACTGCAGTGACCGTGAATAACCAAGTCTTTGTACAAGCATTTATCCCAATGCCTGATATGCAGGACTCCATAATTTGATTATGTGGTTGGTTTATGTTAATTTGCACCACCACCAATAGACACAATGCTTATAAATAAGAAAGCCAAAGACCAGAGAAGACAAGGGGCATGCCTCAGGAAGCACAACAGATTTGGTTGTTTTTTTAATTGTTTTTAATACTTGTACATCACCGTGGGTTTCGGTGTAATAATTCAATACACGTATGCACTGCATAATGATCAAATCTGAGCAATAAGCACTTTAATCTTCTCAAATATTAATAATTGCTCTGTGTTGGTAACTTGCATAATCTTGCAGTTATCTTGAAATGTATTATCAATTGCTGTAACCAATAGTTACCCTGCTATGTCATAGAAAACCAGAATGAATTCCTTTTGTCTAACTTCTTTGTCTTCCCTTATTTCTGTCCATCCTCTTCCCTTCCCTGTCACTAGTAATCATTATTCTACTCTGTTCTTCTATGGGATTGACATTTTCATTTCCGCAAATGAGGGATTGCATCCAAACTCACATAAGGCTTACTTTAAAATATATTTCATAAATCAAGCAGTTGTTTCAGATTGTGTTCACTTGCTTATTTAGTCTCTAACTTTTTAAAATCATTCTTTTATATACTTAGGAATTCAGAAAATATTTCCTGTACATCATAGGTCTCTTCCATCCCTAAGATTCATCATTCAGAGATCTGGGTTCTAGAACCAGTTGTGCACTCTCCAAGGGCTAGTGACTTCTCTTTGTGCATCAGTTAAGACATCAGACAAGATGTCCCTAAGGCTTCCTCCACATCAATCTCCTTTCACACTGGGAGGACACCATGAGACTTAGAGGGACCCATAGACCAGAGGGAAAAACAAACATAATTTGTGTCTCCTTGTCCTTCCTGCTCCCCGTGCTGGAATATAGCATATGTCATCTAAAATTTTACCGAACAAATTTTTAACCAGACAAATTTGATGTGGCTCCCACATTCCACGTAGGGATGAACCCTGATTTCCAGCATATTCTGGGGGCTCTCTTCCTCTCCCAGATGGATGATCACACACAAGCACTTCAAAAAGAGTTGAAAACTGGAGGTCTTTGGGCCAATGAAAACTGTACAAGAGTTTTGTTTGGCCCCTGATGATTTTTTTTTTTTTAATTTTAAGTCAACATTTAACAGCTGGGAATTTTCTCCTTAAAGTTCAGATTTCTGGTTTCTCTCAAATAAGTCTAAGCTCTAGCAATACAGGACTGGAATCCAGACAATGTCAGCTAACATCTTAGAGCTTTTCTTTTCTAGAGAAGACATGTTCCCCAGAGTAGATGTAAAAGCTTGGCTTCATTTCAAAGCAGAATATCTGAATTCAGAGGAAATATTCACTATGGCTTTTCGATCAAGAAAAAGGTTTTTTTTTAATTTTATTGGAGAAAGCAGGGGGAAAACTAAAAGTTTTAGCCACACACCCACACACACACACACACCCGAGAAATTTAAGTATTTGAACTTAATACAAAGTAGGTATTTACTTTAGCCTAACTAGGGTCCAGCACGCTCTGATATAAAATCAGGAGAAATGTTTATAATGTGGACAAATAGCTTATAAATGTTGTTTTCCTAGACCCCTAGACACATTTGAGTTCCTGACTTTGGCCCTTACTGTAACGTGCTAGTAACCTGGCTCTCTGAAGAATGAAAGTTCTGATTTGTAAGAATTTGTCATAATCCCAACCCCACTTACTTCACATTTCTGAAATTTTGTCCATCATCCCTGGTGAGGCTATACATTACCCTCAATACCCGCTGCCTTACTAACTCCAGAACACAGAAAGACAGAAAATATGTCACTTGCCTCTCTTCCAGAGTCATAGGGAGATGACCAGGAGTGTGAACCATAAGGGAAACTCTGATCTACTTCAGGAGACGACACTACTCCTTTAGAGCAGCCTGAGGCCTTTCAAGAAGAATCAGTGCCCTACCCCAAATCTCTACTCAAACATGCAACAAGAACGTGAAACATACTACACCTTACTACCCCAAGTTCCTCAGATTTCTTCCGACGTCATACTTCATTTCTCAAATCTTCCTGGCCTAATAAGTAACCTTCTGCCCAATTCTCCAGCTGAAACGTAAGAACTTGTCTTTGACTCTTCCCTATTTCTCAACCTCATTGTCCAATCCAGAAACAAACGATGTACGTCCATCTCCAAAATTTACCACGAACTGTTCTTTTCCCTGTATCCTACTGCAACAACCCTTGTCATACAAAATACTGTAGTCTTGTTAACTCTCACGTAGAACACTGCTTTTTTCTGCTTCTCTGCTCATTTCCCCATACTCACTTCCCCTAAAGCAGCCAGAGAGATCTTTTTAAGAACGTAAATAATGTCATTTATTTCCTTGCTTTCTACCATCTAATGGCTTCCCACTGAACACAGAATAAAATACACACGGGGTCCTGGCCTTTCCTGTGTGGTCATTGCCTCTTTCCTGTCTTTGTCTTACTCCCACACCTCCTCAGTCTTACTTTTGCACCTCTCCCTTATTAAGGCCTTTGAACTCTCCAAGCTTTCCTCACCATCGTTTCTCCACCAGTCATTTCTTTTCCCTGCCCCTTAACACTTGCCATAGTCAGCTCCTTCTCATGCTTCAGATATCATTTTAAACATTATCTCTACCCATAAACCTTCCCTATCTGGGACTCACCCTTCCTGACCAGTAAATCCCATAAACCCACCCTAGAAATTAGCACATGCATGCTTACTTCTTTAGGGTCTGTCCCTATATACATGGAAAATGAAAATTCCATAAAAACAGGAAAGTTTCATGAATTATTTTTGTTCTGTGTCTTCTGCCAAAGCATGACATTAAATATTTTTAGATGAATGAATTCCTAATCAAATGAAGGAATGATAAAGTTAAAGGTGCAGTTAAGAGCTTTGACATTTTAAAGTTACCTTCTGGCCCTTGTATTTTGGAAGCCTCTGGTTTTAAGAATATGTTTTTGGACTTACTGGTATGGTTCCAGCCCAGGAAGTAGAGCAGAATTCAGAAGGGTGGGGAGATGAATGAAGTCACCAGCATCCATCGCAGTCAGGGAGACTGTCTGGAGGAAGAGGTGGATACATTGGAACTTTACTGTCTTCAAAATTACCGCACAAACAGCATTTGCTATCATACAAAATCTAAGCTTCATTGTAATTTCTAGTTGCATTTAAAATATAGTATTTATAAATATCAAATGGCTATTATAAAGAAATCAGATAATAACAAATGCTGGAGAGACTACAGGGAAAAAGAAATCCTTCTGCATTGTTAGTGAGAATATCAACTACTACACCCACTATGAACATCAGTATGGAAAGTCCCGAAAAGCTAAAAATAAAAATGCCATCAAACCAGCTTTTCCCTATCTAGGTATCTTCTTGAAAGAGTTAAAGACATCACATTACAGTGGTACATACATACATCCCCATGTTTATAGCAGCACAGTTCATAATAGCTAAATATTGGAAGCTGCCTATACGTCTTTCAGCAGATGAATCAAAAAAGGAAATGTATTCATACACAATGGAATACTACTCTGCCATAAAGAAGATAAACTTGAGTCATTTGTAGGAAAATGGATGCAACTAGACACCATAATTTTAAGTGAAATGAAACAGATATACAAGCTTTCTCTTATATGATAAACCCAAAGTATAAGTTAATTCAGGAGCAAAATAAAAGATAGACAATAGGAAACAAGGAGATAGATCTTTTGCAAATGGGAAGGAACCAAAAGGTGAAGGGAGGAGAGATGAGGGGAGAGGTTGTAAAAAGAATCAAGTTGAGCTGTGTACATGTTCTAACTCCCCATGATGAATGTAATCATTATGTACTGAAAACATGCAGGAATAAAAATAAAATTTAAAAAAAGTTTGATGGGCATACTTTTCAGGAATATCCAGTTTCTGAACTGCACAGTCCTTAAATGACCTTGGGTGTGTGCATGTGCTGATCACCTGGTTTAATCTGACACCAATAAAGTACATGAAGAGTTTGCCCACAGGCCCATTGACTGAACCCCTTGGCTTGTCTCCACATCTGAAGGAAGGATCTATTCCACACCTTAGAAAAGACAGGAAGTGACTCATCTGTGTTCTGCAGAGGGCTTATCACAGGTTGGACTACACTAAATATGAAACACATCAAACTGGAATGAAATCATGACATATTTGTCCCCTCTCACAGTGTGGAACGTTTCATAACCCCTCAGCAGCAGACAAAACTTTCAGAGCTGCAGAAGTCTATATAAGTCACCATCTGCCCCTCTTATTGTATGGCAGGGGGGAAACTGAGGCCTAGGAAAAGCAGATTTTTTTTTATCCAACTTCACACAGCATGTCTAGAACACAGCTAGTGCTAGATCTTTGTTTTGAGTTCCTCATGAAAACGTCCTGTAGAAACACACAGAGGCAAGTTAATTGTTAAAAAATCTATGATAGGTTTTTGTTTAATCCTTGTAAGTAATTTGGGGAACTATTTATTGACTATGTAAAATTGAAAAATAAAATTTTAATGTGTCACCTCTAGTGGTATGTCGGTCTCAGACATCGCAAAGGAATGAGCTTAGAGTGCTAGACACCATCACATAATAAAATATAAAACCACACATGCTAATTTATAACAAGAGGTGTGACCTAAACTATCAGAAAAGTACCATATCATTTTAAAGACAAGCAAAAGAACTGGTTCTTCTTATTTTAATATCAGTAGTTAAGATCACTAGTGCTTCTCAACAATTTCAGAATTGTTCGAGATGATAAAGTCATAGAGAGAAGCATGACAATCTGTTAAACAGTTTCAGTAGTGACTGGCAGAGAGCTATTAACTTAAAAAAAAAGGGAAGAATTCATATGAGTATTCACACTATCAAGTGAAGGCCTTTAGAGAGCCGCAGTGTTTCAAGGCAGACACATTTAAACATCAAGGTGCTTCACAGGCCAACAGAAATCATTTGTCCAAGTCCTTTAAATGTAGTCTGGAAAGATGTAACAGGGCCTGTGCAGGAAGAATTAGAAACAAAGTCTCCATCCTTAGAGCTCTGCCACTCATTTTCTTGTGTCTCTCTTTTCCACTGTCGCAAGTTCCCACAGCCCCCCGTGTCACAGACAGAACACTGAGCTGACAGCCGGGACCCCTCCTACAGAGTCAGTCATTTGACAGCCCTGGGACCTTGGGCGAATGGTCCCCAAACCTGAAGAGTTTAGAATCACCTAGAGGTTCTCGCTAAAGGGCAGATTTCTGAGCTCACACCCAGTGCATCTAATTTCCTAACTATAGAAGCACGCCCAAGAGTCTGCATCGTAATAAGCACCCCATCTCATGCTGGAGCAGCTAAATGAAAGAGCGAAGGTACCAAAGCCCTGGCAGTGAGGGGAATCCTCCTGTTTTCTTTGGGTCTCAATTTCCCCATTTGTAAAATGAGGACACTGGCCTGGGACCCTCTCTGAGGTCTCTTCCTGACTCAGGGAATGAAGTTTTGATGCCTTGGGAATTGGCTAGGTCCCAGTCTTGGCTGTGGAGTGCCTTGGTAGTTCACCTACAGCATGTGTTCGCAGAAGCATGAGCTCCCTCGCAGTTGATTCACACAGAACACAGTGAGAACTGGGAGGGACTCAGGGGTCTGGCCCTCCTCACAGTGCTGGTTGACTTGTTGTCCTCTTGATGGGGGGGCCCTTGCCACAACTGCAGGTCCTGAGGTGGTGTTTCACCAATCTACCATCTGTGCCCAGGCAAGACTGTCTAGGGCAGTGGTGGCAGACTTGTGGCATGCATGTCACAGCAGACCATTTGTTATCATTGAAAGCTCTAAAAGATTCACCATCACTGTCTAGGGAGTGCCTGGTTCTCTGGATCTGGTTTCTGTTTCAGGTCCAGAGCCCATCACACCCAGCCCCTCAAGCTCACCACACTGGACCATGTCTCTGGTAGTATATTAAACCACACAGAAAACCTAAAAACAGAATCAGCTCCTTCAAGATGAGGGACTCGAAGCAGAGAAACTTTTATTTTTCCTTAAGGCATTTTAGTAAGGATGTAAAGTAAATACAAAAGTTCTCCTTAGTCTTTCTAAAGCCTCAAACTTGGAGGGCCAACTGTCGTAGCTCATCCTGAGAAGGTACTTGCTCCTATCCTCTGGCTTCTCTTGGAAATGGAACTTCTGGTTCTGTTCAATGCCCTACAACTACTATTTGCCCTCGCCATGGTTTTTCCTATCTATAATTACTCATCCTCCCCCAGAGGCTCAAGTCGGCTTGGCCAGCCCTTCCTAAGGTTAATGACTTTCACAGGTGCTTGATTGTGTCTGCATCTTCACTCTGAACTGTTCCTCTGAAGGCTTCTTGAGCCTTGTATCTTAGACTCCAGCAAGTTACTTAAATATCTTTCTTCACCTTCTCTAATCCTCATACCCTTTGTGAGGTCTAGGTAAAGCTGCTGACCAGGGCACAAAACATGGCAAAAAGAAAGGGCTGCAGAGGAAAAAACACATGTTGCCAATTCTCACATGCAGGGGGATACTCACAGACTGAGAACCACATATGCTGTAGGCAGTGAGGATCACTGGCCGACAGAGCATAATCAAGTTTATTCAGCCTTCTCTAGTTCAAGCGTACACTAGCCCTCTAATCCCAGGTGAAATTATTTATGATATATAATGTGATATAATACGTGCTTCCAAGAAAAAATTCATAGAAATTAAGATTATAATGAATCAGCACTGTGAAATGTGGTATCCAAGAAATTATTTTTCTATTCTATTCTTTCTGAGAAGATCTTCTGGTCGGCAGGAGATACTCAGTTTCCCAAATTGAGCTAATCGAATTTCAGACAAAGAAAGAAAGCTGCACATTCATGAGTTTGTATAGCTTCAGCATTAGTCAATAGACTACTTTGGTTAGACCCTTTGAGAGAGTGAAGATAGTTGGAGGACATGTCCTGTTGGCTTTGCTATGAGCATTGTATTGGTCAGTTTTTCAACAGTGTCACCAAGTTACCTGGGAAAAAGTTTAAAGGAGAAAAGAAATACGTCAGCCCCATGGTCTTAGAGGGTTCAGTCCATGATCAGCTGACTCTAAGGCAAAAGGGCATGTTGGGAGAAAGCCGTTCACCCCAATGGTAGCCAGGAAGCAGAGAGAAAACAAGGGGCTAGTGACAAGGATGCACCTCTCAGGTTGCGTCTCCAGTGACCTACTTCTGCTCACCAGGTGTTACCTACTAACAGCACATTCAACTATGCATTCACCAATAGATTAATCTATTGATGCCTTTAGTGACCACATGATCTCATCATCTTTTAAAAGGCCCACCTCTTAACACCTGAGCTTTTAGTGGGATATTTAGGATGCAAACCATAAAGAATATTAACCCCCGCTTCTTCTGATAGCTGTGCCCACTTTCCTTTAGAAACTAGCATCACCCTCGTTTTAGTTTCTTGGCTTTACCAACTTCAGGAAGGGGTATGAGACCAAGGCCAATCAGAGTAGACTTCCCTTTCGGCTACAACGACTGTTAGCCAATAATGGCTTTTGAGAGATAAGCCCAGTACACATTTGAAAAAGTTAGAGAAGAAAAGATTTTTCATTTTTGAAGGTCTTTTTGCTGATCATATCACTACCACGAAGGGTAAGTGGGAGCAAAGAGCTGCATAAAGGGACCAAAGAGCAGACGTGGAGAGCAGAGGTGGGACACAGCTCTATGGTCAAACCAGAAGCCAGCTCTGCTAGCAGGAATACTCTCCTTTTGCTTCTTTCTTTCCTTTTTTTCTGAAGGAAATTTCAGTTGGACTTTTGCCACTTGCAATCAAAATGATTCTATCTAGTTCCTTCTTCACCAAATACCTTCTTTAAAAAATCCTGGGACTCCAAAGAACCCTGGGATCATTAACCAAGCACCCAGTTGATCAAAGAAGTGTGTTTGTTAGATATGCATGATCTAAATTTATATGTAGTTCATATCTCCACCTCAAATTCCTCAGGTTATTGATTCATATTTATTGAGCACCTACCATGAAGAAAAACATTTCTTGGAATCTATGAAAACCCAGAATATTCTGCCTGTCTCCATCCAACTCAGAAAATGGTAAGGAACTAAGGAGAGGACAAGGAGAAATGTAAGACTACAAAGAAAGAGTGAAGGACCATTAGAAAGTGACAGCGAAGGTGTCATGAGAGTCAAGGGGAGGGAAAGAATCTTCTGGAAGGGATTTTTGGAAGACTTTATGAAAGAGAGGTCACTGGCTTTGGGCCTTGAAGGACTCAGTCCTAGCTAAAATGTGCAGCCACATTCTGCCTCCTGATCAATTATTCAGCAACTTCAGCCCAACAGGGGTCAGTGCCAACCCAGGGTCAGTCCCCGATGGAGTAGGGCAGTGCCCACTGCCTTCCCAGTCCCTACAAAGGGCTGTGTAGATCCGCCAGTGCACACAGTACTCAAGCCACTCACAGTTACATTAGAGGAATCACGAGATAAGGGCTCCTTGCCTGTAAATTCACTTTAGAACATCCAGGAATCATAAAACAGTAGGATATCGTAGAATCACAAAATGTGAAAGCTGGCAGGGACCTTGGGAATTAATCAGACTGCTTATGTGACAGATGAGTGCCTGGAAACGTAAAGAGGTCAATTACTTGCCCGAGATCACTCCTGCAGAGTCATCCCAGGACCCCAGGATCCTGGTTTCTGCCTTACAACAGCTGAAATGGACAACATCATTATTTCAATTCCACCCCCAGCAGGAGGAAGGAGATTCTGGAGTTGTATTCTAACAGCGGTATCTTTTATTTGGATAGCTTCCTGCACTTGTCTTGCCTCAGCACCTCCCTTGATATTAGGATGGAAATGAATGTCTCCCGGGGCTGAGTCATGCAGGCCTGGCTCTTCAGCAATACTCATCAAATCCCCACAGTAAAGGCTTGGCCCAGGAACCATTCTTTCTTGAGCTGCTCTGGGGTCCCTGGTGAAGTGTGCCGGTGACCCTGTGGTGGTAGATTAAGAACCGTCCCCATTTCTTTCTAGTCCTCTCCTCTCGAGTCTCCAAGACATAATAAACAAAGAAATTATTCTACATGCAAAGATACCTGGGCCAGCAGTCTTGTCCCAAAGTGCATGAAGAGTCCAGGCAGGGTGAGGAAGGAGCCTTTCTAACTTCTAATCATGTTCTCTTTTCTTCGTGCAGTTTTTACCATTCGGCCCCATTTATATAGGATTATCTCAGTATAAAACAGGTAGGATAGCGCTCTCTTATGCCCATTTCTCAGGTGAAGGAACTGAGGCTCAGAAACAGGAAGTGACCCATGACTTATCTCAGAAGAGCCAAAACCCAGCCAGACAGAGCTAACCCGTCTCACTGGTAGTCAGCACTCACTTCCTCACACTCACAGGTGCTCTCTTGGCCCCCTGCCAGTCCTGAGCCACCTGTAGTATGCAGGAGAGGGGAGAAGTCAGAGACCTCCTTTTGATAGACAACGGGGCTGGGGCAGAACGTAGCTTCGTCCTGTTTCCTGAGGATTTGCTATTTCCACGGCCAGCAACCTACTCCTTTTTAAATACCTGGTCTCAGTAACAGGCCCGATTAGAGGTAAAGTTATATGGCAGGAATACACAACAGACACTGGGGGATGGAGGAGTGGGTGAATGAACTGGCTTGTGCACATCGGTGTGGTACACAAATACTGATTATGTTTCACCTTTGCTGCTAAAGATGGATGCAAGACTAGGTCTGAGACCTCATCTTTGAGGAGCATGCATTCAGTGTGGGGGGCAGGGACACAATCTTGCAGAGAAGCAAATGGCCACACACTGTGATGACAGCCACAGTGCAGAGAGGCACAGTGTGCTCTGAAAGCCCAGAGGAGGAGGATGTGACTAAGCCTCTTTCCCTTGTGATCAAGCCTTCAACCCTCTAGGCTGTGAGCTTCCCAAGGGCAGCAGGAACTGGTGTGACTCATCTTTCCCTCTCCAGCAAACAGAACTCAGAAATATCTGAGATCACCTGCTGGTGCTTGCTGAATAAACTCTCCTAAGAGAGTTTTGAAAGTTTCTGCAGGCAGGTGACCTGAGTTCTGTGATGGAGTTTGCAAAGCCCCTAAAGCTAATCGTTTGGGGACAAGACCTTAGCCATCAAAGCTTTGCTTAGATCTGTGCCTCAAATCAGCCAACCCTGGAAGCCTCTCTCACTTGCCATGGTTATCTTGAAGGGCAGAGTAAGATCAAGGCTCAAGGAACATCACAGTCACTGGTAGCCCAGCTCATCCATCAGAGCTTGAACACCTCACCTTGAACAAGGAAGATAAGAGAATAAAGTAATGCCTGACATGGCCTTATCACCTGATAATATGACTTCAGGTTTTCCCATTAAAATAACTGAGAGCCATAGTCCTGTACTTTGGCTGATAAAGAGATCACAGGAAACAAAGCTATTAATTTTTATCTCTACTCTGCAATAGCATATTTGAGAGAACACAATATATCTGAGAGGGGGATATTTTTCTAATAGTGAAAGTCACATATAAATTTTTCTCCCCCTTTAATTTCTCACACTTCATTTATCACTACCCTCTAGGAATTTTTAAGCCTGGTGGATCTGACTATGCCAGTACCAATGCATCACGCATCAGACTTTCTTTCTTTCTCCTTATTCTAACCCCATCATGGAGGCTTTTATACAGATGTTTAGAATACAATGCAAGGGATTTGAATAATTTAATTGCTTCTATAATCCTTGATATTTCCACCCTTAAAATGGGAGCTGGACAATTGGTTCCCATGATTCCTGTCAGCTTCTACACTTAAGGGTCTCATGACTCAAGGGGTCACAGAGCAAATCAATTTCAATGGGAAGGAAAGTCTTTCTCTTAACAGGGTTGCCATATAACTTTCCTTGCTGTATGGTTTGTGTCTAGATGGCCCCCCAAAGGTTCATGCAATCATGAGAACAGACTTCTAGAGTCTGTGATTGATTCATGATCCAATGCTGGGATTATGGGGGTGAGTGCTACATGCGCCCTAGGGCAGGTAGCCTACATACAATATAAAGGAGGGAAAAAGACTCTCTCCTCCCATTTTTCCCCTTTTGCTCTTGCTGCTTTTGCTGTCTTCTGCCGCCATGAACTTTTGCTCTCTGCCAGGTACCACCCTACCTTGCAGCCAGCTGATTATAGACTGAAACCTCCACAAACTGTGAGCTAAATAAAACCTTTCCCTCTTTAACTTTGAGTGTCAAGTATTTTGTCCCAGCAATGAGAGAAAAGTAACCAACACACTTGCTGCTCCAAGCTTCAGGATTCATATTTCAGTGGGCTTATTTCTGTCTTTTCCCACCAAGTCAGAAGTCCACAGGGCCCCAAATCTCCCTTCCAAATAAAAATCTGTGTGCCCGGGAATCTGAAATTTTCTGTGCAAATGGTCCAAAGCCTACTTTCAGGCCCTGCTTCCTTATCATCAGAGTAAATCACAACCCCAGGGTGTATGCCACTTAATGCTAATTGGTGGCCCAGGGGCGAGAGAAGTGATTGATGCTTGTTATGGCATAGATCTCAAATGTCTCCCAAAGGCCTTTGGTTCAAGGTCTGGCCTCCAGCCTGTGGCACTACTGGGAGGTGGTGAAAGCTTCAGGAATTGGGACCAAATGGGAGGAAGTTAGGTCATTGGGCCTGGACCCCTAAACGGTTTATTGGGGCCACTGATTCTTTTCCCTGTTGCTTTTTGCTTTCCGCCACCATGAGGTGATCAGTTTTGCTCTACCATCTGTTCCCTGTCATGATGTTTTCCCTCATCACAGGCTCAAAGAGACAAGGCTGAGTGACCGTGTGCTGAAACTTCTGGAATCATGAGCCAAAATAAACCTTTCCTCCTTATCAGATGATTATTTAAGGTATTTTGGCACAGAAATCTGGCTAATACAATGTTCTACTCCTGAATCCCCCTCTTCCGTGGCATCAGGAATACTTGGTGGAAACATTCGAGCAACCCTTGTCTTTGGGAAGTGTCAAGTATGGTGAGCAGTGGCTTCCAACTGTACTTGGACTTGGTCTGCAAGTGCTGGGGTGGGGACTGGCTGCCATGGCATAAGACTGAGAGGGATCCTGGTGGGGGACATGGTGGGAAGAAAAGAGGGTGCATAAAGCCACACTCTTCCTCAGCAGGAGTTCTCTAACTGGACAGCTCAAAGCCAAGACAAACCCTTCTCAAGCTTGCCTTAGGCATCATCTCAGGAGCAATTTTGGAGTCTTCGTACCACTTGAGCTAGTTTCATAATAAAGCTACCTCAGAAGCAGTCTCCTTACCATTGGTATCTACTTATTTCTAGAAAAAAATAAATTAAAAACTTTTAAAGACACAGTAAAAGCACTAGTTTACTAAATACACAGATCTGCCACTACATAAAAGAAAAGAAATGATCATTCCAGGAACCTCAAATGTGCTTGTAACTATATATGAAAATACAAAAATAAAATAGCAATGGATTTCCTGACTCCCAAGACACAAATAGAAAAGTGATAAATTATCTAATTTCAATTATGTGATAAAAAGTAAAAAAGCACCATAACCAGGCCAGGAATTTAGCTCAGTGGCATAAGTGCCTGCCTGGCAAGCATGAGGTCCTGAGTTCTATTCCTGTTGCAAAAAACAAAAAGCAATAAACAAACAAACAAACAAACAAAAACACAGCATAACCCATTCTTCATGGGAGACAGACCTACTGGGCAGAAAATTTAAGTCAGCGCTTATACATGTTTTGTTATGTAAGAGACACTAAGTAACATGAAGGACCAAATCTTCAACTATGATTTTTCAGGAAAAGTAGAATTATTCTCCATGCAACCACACGTAATTTTGGCATTCAATTAAAGATAAAAGCATGTTATCCAAAAAAAAAGGGAGTCTGAGCAAACACCATTTATATGACCAAAATTTATGCAAGAATGTAATTGAGAAAAAACAAAGAATGGACCATTTAGGTAAACATTCCTTACAGGTCTTCACCCAATTCTCATAGTAGCATCCAACAGTGAGAAATGTGAAAGTCTATACTGTAGGATTTGGAAGTAGAGGATCATTTGTGGCCTGCCCTCACAGATGGGGCAGAGTAAAACTTTTGTCTTTAAAATATTCATCTTTAAAAGTTATTCAATTCTAAGCTGGGAATGGTGGCCCACACCTTTAATCCCAGCATTTGGGAGGCTGAGGCAGGAGGATTGTTGTGAGTTCAAGATCAGTCTGGGCTTCAAAGTGAGTTCAAGACCAGTCTGAACAGCATAGTGAGACCCTGTCTCAAAAAACAGGGCCAGAGATTTAGTTCAGTGGCCTAAGTGCCTGCCTGGCAGGCACAAGGTTGTGAGCTCAAACCCTGGTACAAAAAAGAAAAAGTTATTCAATTCTAGTATGGTATTTTATAGTGTATCTGTATGTTTATTATAATGTGAAATTAATTTCCCCAAATCTTTGCTAAATTTGATACCCCGGTAATACCATAGTTTTCAGTATATCCTGGCACTATCAGTTATCCAAAATATTTATTTTTAAAAACTTCATTTAAGTAATCTCTTATTAATTCAGTCTAATAACCTGATGAGGATCGTATTATGCATTTTTATGAATGGGGAAATAGAAACACAGGCTAAGTAATTTTCCTAATGGCACATAGAATACGTAATGTTTGAATGAGACCCAGATTTCCTAACTTCAAGGCCAGTAATTTTCTTGGCTTCCATAATTAATTAATTGATTTTATCATTTAGGAACAAATCAAGACATGAGTTGTATGATCCAACTAAAGCCTCAGATGTTGCATTAGTGAGGCGCAATACCTAGTGAGCCCCTGGTGGATCAGATTGATTAAGGCCACTGAACCGGGCCTCCAGCTTCCCCACACCGGTCCCTCTGACATCCACCAATGTCTCGTGCATCATTGCCAGAATCCTCTATAGAATGAGTCACCCCATGCTCAAATCGGTTCATCTGTCAGCATTGCCAAGAGCCTGGAACAGGACCGAGGAGTCTCCTTTCCCAGAGTTCCCTTTGCAGACCATTTTAATAGTGACAGTAAATCTGTTCATCCCCACAAGGCATAGAATTGATCCTGAAAGCTCCATGAGGCAATGAACAGGCTGGAAAGCCCAGAAACCTGATAACCTTGGTCCTGGTCCTGACTTTGCCAGGAGATGGTTGTGGGAAAACCACTTACTTAATCCACTGGTGCGGGGTGTACAAAGGAATGAGATGTCCTTAGCCACCCTCCAAATGAGATGGTAAGAAGCAGTGAGATAACGTCTGGCAAGCCTTCTGTGCTCCTCAAAAAGCAAGAGGCTACACAAGCTTGTGGTATTGCTTCCCAGCTCACAGCAGCCAATGCCCTCACAGTTACAGCTCCTATAAAAAAACCCTTTGTTCCCCTACATGAAGGGATAGAGGGTCGCTCCACAGCTTCTCATTCACTGAGTTTCCCAAGCTTTGGAGGATTGGGAGATCTGGTTAAAGATAATGAGTGCTGGTGAAGAGAAGGCTCAGATCTTAAAATCTCAGACTCTTGCTGCTTAGACAACCTAGTTTACAATCTTCAATTAGAGAGGGGGAAGCAGAGGCCAGAGAGGTCCATAATTCACATTTCCTGAAAGTCTGCAAGATAGTAAATATGTGCTGGGTAAGGAACTGACCAGGATCGGGTGTCTGACTTCACAGAACCCTGTTTTGTTGGAGAAATGAGCACGTCCGCAAGTTGTGCCCTGTACAGCTACCCTGTACACCATAAAATTGCATAATTTCAATAATGATAAAAAAGAAATATTGTACTTTTTCCTTATATAATGGTCTAATGCTATATATCTTGTTAGACAACTTTTTATTTTTAAGTTTACCCATGGTAGAGATCTAGCCACACTAGCTGCATAGATGTACTATCGATCCTGAGTGGGGTCTGGTTCTCCACAGTGTTGCTACACCACAGTTAAGCCATTGCCCTCTGAGCAGACCCTTGGGTGGCATCTATATTTTTCCCTATTGCAAACAATACTGTGATGAAGATTTTATGTTTGCCTCCTTAGTGACAAACAAAAAAAATGCCATATTTTTCATTCTGTGAGATAGTTGCCAAATTAGACTCTAAAAATATTATCGACTTACAGACCTACCAACCTGTTTCCTTCTGCCTTTGCTAAATTTGATATCATCAACTCTAAAATGTTTTGACAATTTGATAGTAAAAAGTATATGCATTGTTAATGTTAATTTGCATTTTGTATATGATGTTTTTCTTTCAAATGAAAAAAAAAAGTGTTAACCTTCTCCAGAAAAAGAAAGATATTTTGGAAGATATCATTCCAAAATTTTAGAAAATAAGAGTTGAAGGACCTAGACTGGTTTCTGAGATCTACAGCTACAAGCTGAGTGACTGCTCACAAATCTCTCAATGATTTCAGTCTCACCTTCCTGCCTTTGGGATGGGGACACGAAGTACTCAGCCTCCACCTGCACAGTGGAGGCAGTTGTTACGGAAATGGTTTATCAATGGCTGGCTCTGTGGGAGTCCTAGGAATTTTCCGACTTTGAAGAATGAGAAACTAATTCTCAGTAAGAAAGTTTCATATTCCCAAGTACCAAGCAATGGCTACAATATCCTGTCTTATTTTAAGATACATTTATTCAGACTTTCTCAGTAATCTTTAAGATTAGGCTTTTGAGTGTTTGGTCATTGTTAGTCTCAGTTTTTTTGTTTGTTTGTTTTTCTTTTTGTTTTTAATAGAAGCATATTTGTAACAAGACCTAGTTTAGCTGTTTAACAGTGAAGCATTGTATTACTTAACCTGGGACCTCTATTTCATCCAAGAAAATGCTCCAGTCTTTTCTAAGTCAGTTTCTATTGTCCCAATTGTATTATTTGCTAGAAAACAGAGCACTCTTTAATTTGGGGAGTTGGAAGATTTGACAAACCTATGACACAACAAAATTTATTATCAGGCATAGAAGCATGGAGGAAATACAGAGGATATCTTTCAGTGTCTTGACAAGAGGATACCATTCCCTTCCCTGGTAATAGCCAACATTCAGTCCACAAAGGCTGAACAGTCTTCACCCCGGTCCTGAGTGGGAAACATGGCTCAGGCCTCATCAATCAGCCACTGTAGTCTCCAGCCTCTGATTGGCTCTGGAGAGGGCCAGCACCCAATACCAGAAGCCAATCAGAGTGAACCCCAGGACTTTGCAGCAAAGACTGGGGCCAAGAACTTTCCTATTTTCCCGTTTCCCAAGATCCTGAAAGTGGGTTAGTTCCCCAAATTTCTGGAAGCATCTTAAAGAGAAAGTCTTAGAATGGAGGTAATATAAAGAAAGGGCATGGAGGGATGGAAAGGGTAAAGCCAAATCCCAAGAACACTGCCGCAGCCAAACATCCTCCTTATATCTGAGTTAGACAAGCTGGTATATATTCCCCTCCTCCCACACACACTGTATTTTCTCTGAGTCTGATGGTTTATCATTTGGAGTAATACACACTTTTGAGGCCATAAGCACAAACACAGGTTCCAGGTCAATACGTCTTCCTACACTCAGTAAGGAGCATGGAATCAGGACAGAAGTCCAAGCCTGGAAAGCAGGAGATCTAGACCTGTCATTGACTTTGTGTCTTTGAAACCTAGTTTCTGTATCTGTGAAGTAAAGAAGTTGGACTAATAAGCTCAAGACACCTTCTCGCTCTGACACTCTCGAAATTCCCAAAGCTGCAACATTGGATTCTCTTGTAATCACCGAGATTGTCAAATGCTGACTCTTTGAAGTATTTTATTCATTATGGCAAAGGAGGGCTTAAGTGGCCACCAACTAAGGGACCTGAAGAACATAAACAATTAGGTTCTCTGTATCTTCCGTTCAATTGGCTCCTGAGGAGGGCTTGGCTTTGCAAAGACACAGAACATTCTTCCTGCTGGGCTCACTGGGAAAGGCCTCAGCAGTATGGGGGGCGTCTCTTGCTATTCATGGCTTGCCAGTGGGAACAGCCAAGGAGGAGAAAAGGTCACATGGCCAGGCCTGCCGCCGGTACGGAATGTTCTGTGCAGCAGATGGCTGGGCAGGGATGAGGAATGCCCAGCCCCCTTCGTGAGGCTTCCTATGAAAAATGGACCAAAACATTCTGCAGCAATCTCTGTGTAGGTCTCTAGAAAGTAAGATTTGTATTCAGCAGTAATTGGATGTCTCATTTAGAGGAAAAGTATTTTCACATGCATTATTTTTAAGCCCCACAGCAATCCTACTGTCCCTTCGTATTGTCCCCAGTTTACAGTGGTAGAAACTGAGATTTAAAGATGTGAAGTTGCAGTAAGTTGCCTAGTCTTGTTTTCACAGTCCAGAGTTGATGTCACCAGTGAAGACAGACTAAC
>RJWM01014376.1:0-50652 GCA_004363535.1 Dasyprocta punctata
AAAAAAAAAAAAAAAAAAAAAAAAAAAAAAAAAAAAAAAAAAAAAAAAAAAAAAAAAAAAAAAAAAAAAAAAAAAAAAAAAAAAAAGAAAAGAAAAGAAAGAAAAAAAAGAAAACAACCAAAAAAAAAAAAACCGAGAAAAACAACCACTTTATTGAGTTGGTGTTTATATATAACAAAATGCACCTCTCTGAAGTCTCCATTTCAATGAGCTTTCAAGAATTTCATGAACACCCCAAGACCCGGAGGCACCGTGTCCCACACTCAAATCCATCTCCCCCAGCACTGGCAGCAGGTTTTGAAATGAGTCCTTTCCACTTCTTTTTTTTTTTTAAATGTTTGCATAGGGCTGCATTCCCAGCGCCACTCCATTTGAGACAAGGTCTCACTAAGTAAGTTGCCCGGGTTGGACTCAAACTTGCAATCCTGCCTCAGCCTCCCAGAATGCCGGGATGACAGGTGCGCCTCACCGTGCCTGCATTCCCTCCATCGGTCTTCACCTGGTGTCCAGCATGCAGTGGACTCCTCACACCCTACCATAGACTGAGGCACGAATAAGTAGATGAACATGTAAGTCATACGAATGGAGGGCAGGCGTTACTTCATCTCACCCTCTGTAGTTTTTTGTTTGCTTGTATTATTATTATTATCATTACTACTACTACTACTACTACTACTATTATTTTTGTGTGTGAGACAGTCTTGCTCTGTAGCCCAGGCTGGCCTGGAATTTGCAGTGACCCTTCTGCCTCAGCCTGCCCAGTGCTGGGATCACAGGAGTGAGCCACCACGCCCGCGGGCCCGCGATCTTCGCGGCTGCCTTGCACGCCTCCAGGGTGGACGCGAGGAGGACGAGCGAGCCCTGGAGCCAGCTTCTCCCCTGCCCGGCCCTCGGCCGGAGCTGGCAGCTGCGGAGATCCGCGTGCCTCGGTCTCCCTCTGGTGGCGGAGGCGAGCATGGCCGTCTCTCTGCGCCCTCTAGGGCCCCCACGTGGACGCTGCGCCGAGAGCTGGCTGCGGCCCCAGCGGGCGGCCTGGGCCTGCGCACCTGGAGACCCCCTGCCCAGGCCACGGCCTGGTGCCCCCAGAGGTGCCAGCTGAGGCCGCCCCGAAGATGCCAGCTGCCGTGCTCACCGCCGCCCGCTCCCCGCACCAGCCCCGCACGCGCCGCGAGCCCGGTCCAGTCGGCTGCTTCCATTCCCTGAAGAAGAGGCCCTAAAGTTAAAACAGCTGTTAATTTATAAACCAATTTTTCCGTGACTGCGTAATAAATCGCCAGCAGCTGCTCGGCCCCCTCCTCCTGCCCGGGCCCCGGCCCTGGGGGCTGCCGGAGAGGCTGGGATCTGCCAGTCTGCCCCTGTGCCTGCCCCCCAGCCCCCGGACCTGCCCCCTTCTCCCCGAAATGGGGCTGGGGGGGCCCGGCCACCCCACTCCTCGGGGCTTCAGGGGAGCTGCTGTCTCTCCTGGTGATCTGCAGCCCCAGGCCACCCCAAGGGCCCCGGCCCACACCCAGGTCCAGGAGCTGTGTGTCCTAGAGGCTGCCTGGGAGCCCCCAAGTCGCTGCGGGTCCAAGGTCCTGGGCTGCCTCTGCTCCTTCCAAAGAGCGCGGGTGTCGGGGGCTCCTGGCTCAGGGTGGCCTGGATGACAGATGCTAACTGGGAGACTGACTCTCCCAGGGTGGACTGGAGGCGGGGGGTGGGGTAGAGGGGGCTCCTGGATGGTCACCCTGCCCGCGACACAGAGACCCACGGCAGATGGGGCTATGCTGCCCCTGCACCTGCAGGTTCCAAAGACACCCAGGTCGAGGCCTGGTGGTATATGCCTGTCACCCCAGCACTTGAGAGGCTGAGGCAGGAAGATCACCAATGAGTCTGAGGTCAGCCTGGGATACACAGCAAGACTCTGTCTCAAAAGACTGACAAAACAATCAAAAGAGGCACGTGGCGTGCAGGTCTGCTGCCCCTGCGACCCCTGACACCGCTGACTGGGGACGGGAGGCGGCTGTCTGGCCACATATACAGTAAGACGGGAGACCAGGCTGGAGACTGCACCAGCTGAGAGTGCACCATGCTAGCTGCATGACCTTGGGCAACTCACTGAACCTCTTCCCTTCCTCGGTGTCCCCTGAGACAGGGAAAATAACAGAATTGTGATGATGCATGGTGGCTCATGCCTGTAATCCCAGCACCAGGGAGGCTGAGGCAGGAGGATCACAGCAAGTTCAAGGCCAGTTTGAACTACATAGTGAGACCCTAGCTCAAAAGACCAAAAATCAATCAATCAATCAATAAAAATAAAGATGTTTTTAAAAATAAAGATGTATAGCAGAGGGGAACCTTTGCTCTCCTCTCCTGGGGTCCCCCGGAGCTCCCCCGCATCCACCTGAGATGGCGGCATCAGGCAGCCTACTGGGTTCCGCTGTCCCACAGTGCCAAGTGAGCCCGCTCCTCTCTGTGTGGCCCAGAGCAACTTGCTCGGCCTCTGTGTGTCCAGGGACCTCCTGGTCCATCAAGATCTTGGCTCAGGGCCCGGCTCCCAGCTGAGGACACGGGCTGGACGGAAGGGGCAGAAGCCAGAGCTGGGCTTCGAATCCCACTCTGGGACTCACAGCTGGGGACACCGGGGTGGGGACAGCGCCGACGACGTCACCAAGGATCGGCCCCCTGAGTCCCTTACCAGCCCCACCGGGCCACTGACCCCCTTAGATGTTGCCACCCAGGGGCTGTGGGGGGCTATGGCTTAGACAGTTGCTTCCAGGCCCCACTCGGGACAAGCCCACGGCCCGCAGCTCCTGTGTGCCCTCCTCTGGCCCCCGGACTCAGCCTTGGGCCCCAGCCGGTGCCCCCCCACCCCAGAGAAGGGCGCTGAGAAGCAGCCAGCGCACTCCCTGTGCCCTGGTCCCGACCAGTCCTGGAAATCAAGCCGGGTCCCAGGGGTGCACTCCAGCACAGGGCCGCGCTGCCAGGGTGCCAGCTGGTGCCCATGGGGGCGGGGCAGCGGCCGACCACGTGGAAAGGGGGAGGCGCAGACCACCCTGCTCTCGCTGTCTCCCACGAGAGACACCAAAAGACTCTGGGGTGCCCAGGACGTCCCCTGGGAGCAGGAGGCCGGCAAGGATAAGACTGACCGGCCCGTGCCTCAGTTTACCCTGCCATCCCCGGAAATGAACACTTCCCTCCCTCTCCCAGGCTCTCTGGGGCCCGAAGGCCCTGGCATCGCCCCCCTCAGTCCTTCCTTCTGAAAGAGCCGGCCCGCCTCGGCCTCCCTCCCGTCCTGTCCTCCCCTCTGGAGCCCCCCCGGGGGCCCCCTCCCCTGGCCCTTTAAGAGGCCCCGCGCGCGCCCGTCCCGGAGCAGCCGGGGAGACCATTAAAATTTTATGCGGAATGAAAATGGGCCAGGTCTCCAGCTTCCCCGCTCCAGCCCATGATTTATTACCCGCAAATACCACAGAACTAATTAGTATAGTAATTAATTAATACGCATTTGCATATTTGCATGTGCAATTAGCGCAGTGGAGTGACGAGCGGGAGCGCGGGCCGGGTGGCGGAGGCGGGGGAAGCGGCCTGGAAAGAGTTGCGGGGACCAAGTTTGCCGGGGCGCGCGGGGGCGGGCGGGTCGGGGGGTGGTCCCCGGGCCCCTGCGCCCCCAGGTCGGGGTCCTCCTACCCCACCCCCACCCCGCTGCGTGCTTGGTGTCGGGGCTGGCACGAGCCGTGTTCGCCACGTCGCGGTGGCCCCTTGGCGCCGCGTCCTGGCCCGCGTGAGCCCCCCCAGCCCCGCACCCCCAGCCCTGCGCGCTCGCCCCGTGTCGGGTGGCTGCCGACAGGGGGCGCCTCAGTGTCCCCGAGATCGGTGCAGCAGTCTGCGAGACGTGGTGGGGGTGGCGGGGGATGACAGCAGGAAGCCGGGGTCCCCCTGCTCCCCAAGACCCCGTGCGCGCGGACCCGGAGCCCTCGAAGCCGTGCTTCCTGCAAGAGGAGGCCCGCGCTGAGCCCGCAAAGGCGGGGAAGGGGGTGCAGGGCAGAGAAACCCCAGTTTCACGCCCCGCACAGAGCCAGCCTGCCCAGGAGGGGCTCAGGGACTCCAGCAGGGGCGCCGCTCCTGGGCCGGGGCGGATACGGACCTAAAGGACACTTCCCCCGACCAGGGACCCCGCACTTTGCTCTGCGGGGCAAGGTCCGCCACTCCTGCGGGCCAGGCGGCAGCGGGCTGGGGTCTGCCAGGGCTCTACCACTGTCTGGGGCCCTCGCCACACGACCACCCCGAGCCCTTGGGAGCGGTGGGACCAGTGCAAGTCTGGTGGACGGCAGGATGCCCGGATGACCAGTGCATGTCAGGTCAAGCGCAGGGGCCGCACCACTGTCACGGTCCCATCAGGAGGTCCCAGGACGGGCAGTGGACAGAGGGCCCCAGTGTGGGGGTCGGTGTCCTTATTTTTCCTCCTTTTTTTTTTTTTTTTTGGAGCCAGCATCTCACTATGTAGCCCAGCCTGGCCTCAGCCTCTCAAGAGATCCTCCTGCCTCAGCTTCCTGAGTAAACTGGGATGACAGGCATGCACCACCACCCCTGCCTGGCTCTGATGCCAGGTGAGTCACTCCCTATAACGTGGGGTGAACCTGTGAGGCTACTCTGCCCTGCCCCGACCCGGCCCTCCCCAACACCCCGCTGAGAAGCTACATCCTTAGTGCAGGCACTTGCTGGGCCCAACCTGACCCCTGGGACTGAGCCAAGAGGTCCCTGGTGAAACCATGACCTTTGCCTGGCCATGCCTGCCACACATGACCTGCCCCGGGGCCACTAGGGCCCAAGCCTAGGTACTGTGGGCCTCAGTGGCTCCTGTGGCCCCAGGGTCCCTGCTGGCTCCTGGGTAGTGGTGGGGCTGTCCAGCAGGTGGCCCCTGGGCCAGGCCTCTGGCTTGGATTCCAGGGCAGCTTCTTCCTCCTGCTTCAGGGCTAGGAGAGGACGAGGTGGGAGGCCAAGGCAGGAGAGCTCTTTCAGAAGGAAGGAGGGTGAGGGACCCTGGGGGGCCCCAGAGAGCCCAGGAGAGGGAGGGAAGCATCCTTTCCTGTGATGGCTGGGTAACTTGAGGCATGGGCCACTGTCCTGAGAGCTCACCACGTAAGCTGCTGTCCTCTCGGTCCTGGCGACAGGTGGCATGGGTCCTGTTCCCACATGAGGGGCAGAGTGGGGAGCCAGGAGCCGGGCCCATGCTGAGAGGGTCGGCACAGACAGCCGCAGAGTCCCTGAGGAGCAGGAGCTGATCTGGTGGCAACAGAGCCAGGAAAGCCTGGGGGGTGCTGCGTTCAGTGTGTGACTCTGACGGGATGGCCCTGAGGGGGACGGTGACACCTGTCTTCCCGACCTACTCTCCTCAGTGTCCCACAAACCGCACGGGGTTGGGAGTGAGGCAGGGGACCCTCAGAGGGGGCCCTGAGCCTGTTGAGAGGTGCCAGGACCAGGTGGAGAGCAGCACACGGTCTGGGGGCCTGGGGGCCCTCTCCCCTCCCCCCAGGTCACCTCCCCAGGCCACCTCCCCAGGCCCTTGAGGTGTGTGGAAGGCAAGGAGTGGGCTCTGAGCTGGGTGTGCACCTGTAATCCCACCTGTGGGGAAGCTGAGGCAGGAGAATCTCCAGGAGGATCTCCTGGTCTACATAGTGACACCTGTCTCAGAAAAAGAGGAGGAGGAGGAGGAGAAGGGGGACACTGGCCTGATTCTGGAGACGGGCTGTGAGGACTCCAGTGCCAGACCCATTCTGCAGCCAGGTTAATGGCACTAACATGTCCTCCGGCCGAATCAGGGAGACCACAGCTGACATGGCCACAGGACAGGGAGTCACAAGGGAGCGAGTCTCCCTCTCAGAGGGGACAAGACATCTAGCCTAGCCGGGGTGGGAGTGGTACCCAGGCAGAGGTGCTCAGGACGCAGGGAGGAGCCCTTCTCCTGGGGAGTGGGCTGGAGGCCAGCAGACAGAGGGGCTGGGGACAAAGGTGGTGCCACATTTGGAGCCAAGACACCCCCTGAGGGCCAACTGGCCAGAGGACAGGGACGGGGACAGGAAGGTGTCTGTGGTCCTTTGTCCTGGGTGGGGGAGGGCAGGAGGTGGGCCGGGTCTGACCTGGGGTCTGGAATGTCTCGGCCACCCTGCCCACAGGAGTGGGGAAAGGGGAGGCCAGGCCAGGCGACCCGAGGTGATCGGGCGGTCAGGATGGAGGTGGCCAGGCGGAGGGGGCCACGCCCGCCCCTCCCCCGCCGGGTGGCACCGCTCGGCACGCAGCCGCACATGCCCGTGCCAGCCCTCACCTCCCGGCAACGTCGCCGCAGCCTCAGCCCCGCCATCTGGCGCGCCCGGCGCCGGCTCACTGCGGCGGGGGAGGGGCGGGGGCGTGGGCAGGGCTGGGGGTGCCCGTCGGACCCCCGAGCGTCTCCCCTGCTGGGGGCCTCCTCACATGTCCGCATGCCCACCTGTCTGTCCCCTGCCATCCAGGCCCCAGAGCTGGGTCTGGCTGTGGTGGCGGGGGGGTGACACCTCGGTGGGCCCCACCTGCTCCCCCAGCCTGGCACCCTCTGCACGTGTGCCCACGCACCTTACTCGGGGGCTGCATGTCAGAAGGCACAGGAGCAGGCAGACCCGCGTAGGGATGCATGTATTAGGGGGAGCAGGGGGTAGGGTGGGAGCAGTGTTCTAGAACATTCTTCCTGGCCCTGAGCAAGGGTCCCCTAGCCTGCTCGGGAATGACCATCTCCTCCCTCCAGCTCCCCTCTCTGCAGCTCCTCGGCAGCCCTCAGCCTCTGGCCCCCCCTACCCCCCTGGGCCCCCCTTCCCCCCATCGGCTCCTCATGCCCCTCCGTCCCCCTTCACCTCTGCCCCTCAGAACCTGAGTCGTACAAAATGGCCGCCACCCTTCTGAGGCAGCCATTTTAGGTGCCCAGACTGTGGCCTCCCTTGGGATGGGGCTATGTCTCCATGGGAACCTCGAGCCCCTTTCTCCCCTCTCCCTCTGGGAGGTGTAGGCAGCAGAAAAGGGGGGTCCTCCCGACCTGACCAGGGTGCCCACCACACTGCTTATTCCTCTCAAAGGCCTGAAGGGGAGCAGGCCCCTCACCAACTCCCTTCCCCCAATGCCACGGGGAGGAACAGATGGCATCTCTGGGTGTCCTTCTCCTCTCGTCTCCTTCCTTCCATTTCTGGCTCTTTCTGGCTCTCCGTCACCGCATCTCGGCCTCTCTGGGTGTGCAGAGGGGCGCGCGCTGGTCCCCCGCGTGTTCACGTGTGGCACCTCTCTGCGGCCCATGGCTGAGGCGGGCCCAGCCCACACCTCCCTCTGTTCCAGTTTCCCCTGCTTTTTATTGTATCTTCTAAAAAAAAAAGTTGAAATGTGTTGAGTGAGAAAAACTTGTTCCATTTTTCTGAAGGAAGAAAAGACAGGAGGCAGGAGGTGGGCTGAGAGGGACCAAGTTCCCCCGACCCCACCCACCCACCTTGGGGGCCCACCTGTGGGGGGCCAAGGGGGTTCTCAGGCCCAGAGAGCTGAGGTCACGCTTGATGGGAGGTGTGGGGGGCCGCTCCAGGGCTGTACCCTCAACCCGGCCAAGGTCCTGCTCCCCACAGGGCCCTTGAGACCCCAGTCAGCCTAACCCAGCCCACCCTGGAGCCCCTTATCTATCCCCACACTCACCCAGGAATCTACAAAACTTCCATTTCCTGCAGACAAACCATTGTGCACATGTACTGTGGGGGGAGGCAGGTGTGACAGATTAATATTGTAAAACACGTTAAGAACCATCTTAATAAAAACAAGAGCTGGCGTTTGTGGAAGACTTGGCTCAGGACGTGTATTACGCCACCGAATGATAACAGCCTTGGAAAGGAGTAGCTGCAGTGTCCCCATTATGCAGACAGGGAAATAGAGGCTGATGAAGGTTTCCTCACTGGCTCAGGGCATTGAGCAGGTTTTCGGAAGCTGGTAAGCTGCAAAGATCAGGCCTGGGAAGCCTAGAGCATGTAAGCAGGATACTGCACAGCCAGGGACCCTGGAGAAAGTCCACTCAGCAGGATGGGGGGCCCCAGAAAGAGACAGGAAAGCCTCTGAGGGGGACCCCCAAATCAAAGGGTACCTGCCCACCGGAGGCCCATTCTTTTTTATTTTTTTAAAAATCTTTTTGAGGCAGGGTCTCACTATGCAGTTCAGGCTGGCCTCGAGCTCACTTTGTAGTCCAGGATGGTCTCCAACTCACAATTATCCTCCTGCCTCAGCCTCCCGAGTGCTGGGATTACAGGCGTGCACCACCATGTCCGGCTTGGAGGCCCATTCTTGACTTTTGCCTTTGCCATGCATAGGAGTCACCTTCCAGAGGCAGGGCCCACAAGTGGCAGAGAGCTGGGCACGCTGGGCACACTGGGCACACTGGGCCCAGAGCCCAGTAGTTGAGTTCTAGCCCCAGCCCAGCTCCGCCCATGTGCTCCGTGGACCCAGCGAGAAGGAGGGTCTGGGGCTGTACATTCTAAACTCCAGCTCCTGGCCTGGTGGCTCTGAGAGCCCCAGACAGACCAGTCCTGTCTGTCTGTCCATCCGTCCATCTGTCCCCAAGGCCCCTGGGCCATGGCATCCTGTGTGCACAGGGCCCAGTTCCATCGGTGTCCCCTCAGCCCAGGGCCCTGGCGGCTCCCGCTGTGGGACAGGACGCAGCCCCTGGGGCCCTCACGGTGCCTGGCACACGGGTGACCCCAAGCGGGTGCCAACCGCGTACTCCGAGTGGGGACAGGAACTGGGGCCTGAAACACACGGGCCTGAGTCAGGCGCGGGCCGGGGTCTGCGGCCTCCCGGCGGTGATGACCTTGCGTCCATCTGCATGGGGTTGTGGGTCCATTTTCCGCCCCTCAGGGTGGGGAACAGGCTTGCGTGCATGCGCGCCTGTGTGCGTGCGTGTGCGTGCGTCCTTCAGCCCGCGCTTTTGCATCTCGCTGTGACCCGCCCTGAGACACCTGTCTGACCCCTCCCTCCGGCTGCTCCTGGGACCCTGGGCCAGTGGCAGAGCCTCGTACCTCCCTCCCTGCCTCCCAGGCAGGGAGCTGGGAGAGGGAGCCGCTGTCCCTCCCTGCCTGTCACCTCTGTCACCTGTCCGGCAGGAGGTGGTGAAGGACAGGAAGGGGAGAGGTTTTCTAGGTTAGGAACCCAGACTCATACCGGCTCCTCCACCCCATGGGGGACACGCGGACTATCCCCGCCCCCACCCAGCACCGCCCCCCCACCCATGCCCCAGGCACCCAGGAAAACATCTCCCGTCCCCCTGACTGCCCGGATCCCCACGGACGCACACGCCACCCAGCACATCCTCTTCCCCTTTCTCTGGCTTTCCCCGGGTTTGAATTTCGTTCTGCCACATATGTCGCGTGTGCGTGAGGGCGTGGGGGAGGGGCGCGCCGGGCGCGGATGGCGCGGTGCCAGGGCTACCTATGGGGCTCGGCCAGGCCGGCGCGCCCACCCTGCAAGGGGGCTCAGCTGTCCCTTTGTGGAGCAGGGGCCCCTCCGGGGGGCGAGGGGCCGGAGCACCGAGGTCCCTGCCCACACACCCCAGGGGCCGCTGCTGACCCACCTCGGGGGGCCTGCAGGAGAGGAAGGGGCCGGGCCAGGACCCCGGAAGGCGCTTGGAAAAATTGGAGGCCACCGCAACCCGCCCCCCATTTCCAGCCTGGCCAGAGCCATTGTTCCCATGTGTGGTGGGGGGGACCCCGCTCTGTCTTTGGGGGAGGGCAACCCCTCCTTCTCCATCCCTGCTTCCCCTGCGTTGGGCGGGGAGGGGAGGGCAGGGGAGGGGAGGGCGGCAGAGATATTTATTTATTTCCTTTATTTATTTAATTTTTTTTTTTTTTTTGGAGTAGAGAGTGACAGATGGCGGCGGGTCCCGGGGGAGCCGGCTCTCCCCCAATGCAGACGCATGCCAATCACCGTCTCTCATGTGATAGCTGCTGCCCGTGACGTGCCAAGCCCATATGGCCTGGCAGCGAGGCTGGTACCCCGCCTGGTAGAGATGCCACACTCGCTCCGCGGCTCGCACGGCGCGCTGAAGACGCCGGCGCCCGCCGCCTCGAGGAGGAGCCGCTGCCCCCGCGCCCGCCGCCGCCGCCACGATGGGGGAACAATGAACTAGGCGCGCGGACCCCGCTTCCCCCCTCTCTTCTCGCCCCCTCCCCCCTCCCCTCTCCCCTCGACTCCTCTCCGAGGTAAGTTGTCCGAGAGGGAGCTGGGTCTGACCTGCCAAGGGTGGGGTGGGGAGGCGGTCTCGGTCGACACGAGGGTCCCCAAAGCCCCCCCTTCCGGGACGAGACCCCCCCTTCCTGGGGTGCGCGTTCAGTGGAGGCGCCCTGGGCTCCCCCACCCCACCCCGACCACAAGAGCTGCATCTGGGGGGCCGCGGAGGGAGGGTTTCTGCCTGCGCTGGGCTTGGGGGGGGCAGACAGGATCGTGATGTGGGGGCGCGTGGAGGCCGAGGTGGGGACCCTTAAGGCTGTTCCCCCCGAAGGAACCCGCGACCTTTCCCCACCACCACAAAAAAAGAGAAGCAAGCAAACAAATTTGGATTTTCTTCCCATCCATCCCGAAATACAACGAGATCTGAAGAGCCGTGGGGGAGGGAGGGGGCTCGGGGTAAGCAGGGGGGTCCCTGACCGCTGGGGACACGGACTGGGGTAGCCCGGGTCCCCGCCCCTGCGCCCCGCGCTCCAGTCCCCACCGCCCGCCTGGGCCGGCACGGAGCGAGCGGGACGCAGGGCCCGGGAGGGGGTCCCCCACCTGGACCCGGGCTGGGGGCGGGGGCGGCGCGCGGCCAACTTGCAAATTGGATTAGGGACGTGGGGTGCCACCCGGGGATGGGGGGTCGAGGAGCCGGGCCGGAGGCCCTGGCGAGGAGCCGCTGTCACCATCCGCACCCGCCCAGCCCCTCTGCACCTCCCGGAATGCGCAGGGTTGGGACGGGCACACCGCCTCCTCGGCCAGAGAATCAGGTCCCTGCGGCGCCCACCAGGTCCCCGCTCGGACTGGGAAGGACCCGTTGGCCGGAGGGCTCTGCATCCCCGCGAGGGGCGGAGCCGGGTCGGGCTCCAGGAGTCGGCCTGAGCCAGGGCCGGGACTGGGCGGGGCAGGAGGAGGAGGAGGAGGAGGAGGAGGGGGAGGAGGAGGGGGCGTCCGGGACCCGGGCCGCAGCCCACTGGAGACTCGGGGTGCGGGCGGCCGGGGGCGCCGGGACCCCAGCGCGCCTTCACTCTGCGCCTTCTCTGTCCCCCCCGCGCCCCGGGGCGCCCGCAGGCACCATGCTGACCCGCCTGTTCAGCGAGCCTGGCCTCCTCTCGGACGTGCCCAAGTTCGCCAGCTGGGGCGACGGCGACGACGACGAGCCCAGGAGCGACAAGGGCGACGCGCCGCCGCCGCAGCCACCGCCGCCTGCGCCCGGGCCAGGGGCTCCCGGGCCCGCCAGGGCCGCCAAGCCGGTGCCCCTGCGCGGAGAGGAGGTGTCGGAAGCCGCGTTGGCCGAGATCAAGGAGGAAGGCGAGCTGGGCGGCGAGGAGGACGAGGAGGAGGAGGAGGAGGAAGGGCTGGACGAGGCGGAGGGCGAGCGGCCCAAGAAGCGCGGGCCCAAGAAGCGCAAGATGACCAAGGCGCGCCTGGAGCGCTCCAAGCTGCGGCGGCAGAAGGCGAACGCGCGCGAGCGCAACCGCATGCACGACCTGAACGCGGCGCTGGACAACCTGCGCAAGGTGGTGCCCTGCTACTCCAAGACGCAGAAGCTCTCCAAGATCGAGACGCTGCGCCTGGCCAAGAACTACATCTGGGCGCTCTCGGAGATCCTGCGCTCCGGCAAGCGGCCAGACCTGGTGTCCTACGTGCAGACCCTGTGCAAGGGCCTGTCGCAGCCCACCACCAACCTGGTGGCCGGCTGCCTGCAGCTTAACTCGCGCAACTTCCTCACCGAGCAGGGAGCCGACGGCGCGGGCCGCTTCCACGGCTCGGGGGGCCCGTTCGCCGTGCACCCCTACCCGTACCCGTGCTCGCGCCTGGCGGGCGCGCAGTGCCAGGCGGCGGGCGGCCTGGGCGGCGGCGCGGCGCACGCCCTGCGGACCCACGGCTACTGCGCGGCCGCCTACGAGACGCTGTACGCGGCGGCGGCAGGCGGCGGGGGCGCCAGCCCGGACTACAACAGCTCGGAGTACGAGGGCCCGCTCAGCCCCCCGCTCTGCCTCAACGGCAACTTCTCGCTCAAGCAGGACTCGTCGCCCGACCACGAGAAGAGCTACCACTACTCTATGCACTACTCGGCGCTGCCCGGCTCACGGCCCGGCGGCCACGGGCTGGTGTTTGGCTCGGCGGCTGTGCGCGGGGGCGTGCACTCCGAGAACCTGCTCTCCTACGACGTGCACCTGCATCACGACCGGGGGCCCATGTACGAGGAGCTCAACGCGTTTTTCCATAACTGAGACCTCGCGCCGCTGCCGCCGGACCCTGTTTTTCTTCTTTCGCCTTTGCCCGCCCCCTCCGCTCCAGCGCCCGCCCTGAGGGGCAGGGGCGCCCCAACCTCGGGGCGCGCACAGGGCACAGCGCGCGCCGGGGCCTGAAGCAGGGCATCCCCCCGCGCGCTTTTGGGCCTTGCGGGCCACGTCCGTAGCTGTGGGTAGCCTGGCCTCCCCGGCCTGGCTCCCTGCTCCCTCCCCGGGGAACTCGCCTTCTCTCCCCAGGGGCTCCGGGCTCCCCTTGCCCAGAGAGTGTGCCTCCAGGGACCTCTATTCTTGTGCTCCTTGGATACCACCCCCCTTGCCAAGCCCGTCTCTCGGTTTCTCCTCCCTCCTCCCTGCAGGTCCAAAGGCGTTGTCGAGGGGACAGCAGAGCGGTGGGGTGCACTTTTCCCCTCCCGTTATTATTTTAAAAACAGACCCCCAAGCTGCCTTGACCGGGCGCCCCCTCTTTCTAGCAGAGGGCAGAGCCTGGGCCTGGAGCGCCTTCCCCGCCCCCTACCCTGAATCTCCGCGTTTTGCAATTTTCATTTTGGCGGGAGGGGATGTGGATTGAGAGGACAGAGGCCAAGATAATTTGTAACTAGGTTCCATTTTTCCCTTTTCCTTTTTTTTAATTTTTATTTATTTATTTTTTAACAAACAAACATACAAAAAAAGCTAAGAGGCGACGAAGGCCGAACGCAGAGTCCGGATCGGAAAGAAAACGCAGTAAGAACTTTTAGAAGCAATAAAAGGAAAAAAAAAACCCTACCAATAATAATAATAATAATAATAATAATAATAATAATAATAATGATAAAGACACACATATCTATGCAAGGAGGTTCTGACTGAGCCTAGCGGCCCGGCCCGGCCCGGGACGCCCCGCCCAGCGCGGATCTGTGCACTTTGGTGAAGCGGGGGCCGTGCCGCCCCCTCCCCTCCCCAGGTTCTTACAATCAGTGACTCGGAGATTTGGGGCCCCAGTGCCACTGCCCTCCCCTGCCCCGTCCCCTTGTGCGTCGTACTGTTTTTTAAAAACCTGTTTCCAAATTTGTACGGAATGGCAAACTGTTGGGGGGTCGGTTTGGGGAGGGAGGGTTTGCATGAGCGACACACACGCACCCCACACTGCACCACACGCAGGCCCCACACAGGCAGGCGTCCCAGGACAGGGGAGGCCCGCGCTGCCGCTTCCTCCCCGCGGGCACCTCTGTCCCCTCTTGGGGTGAGGCCAAGGGAACAGAGACCTGGGGCAGGGGCCTGCACAGCGCCGGGGCGGGTGCCAGGAACCCGGCGATTCCTGGTGGTTGGCGAGCAGTTTTGGTCCCCGGTGTCCTCCCGGCTTGGGCCAGCGGGGGGCTGGGGAAGGTGGAGGACCCCTTCTGCAACTTTCCCCAGAAGGGGTGTAGGAGGTGAACCTCACCCCACCGGAGGCAGGGCATCGGGCATCCAAACACACGATGCAAACAAAAAAAATAAAATAAAATGCAAACCCACAGGCGACACACCCACACACTCACCAACACACACGCAATCTGACCTTCCTCTTGTAGCGAAGATGAAACTCCCGTCGGACACCCGAAGTGCATTGCGTGTTTCTGTTCAGTTTCATGACGATTAATAAATATTTATGTAAATGAGATGCAAAGACGGACCAGGTTTCTCACGGTGGCCTCCTTTTATGGGAGGGGCAGGAGGAGGACTGAGCTGGGGATGGGCGATGGAGCAGCATGTCCGGCGGCTGTGCAGGGGACAGAGAGAGGGAGCCGGGACCTTCCCCGGGGCATTTCCATCCCGCAGGCTCCCCACACACACCCAGTGGGCAAGAAGAGAACAACAGCACACCCCCTCAGCCTGGGCGGGACACACAGGTCCCCAGCTCAAGCAGCCAGCAGGTTCTTGGGCTCTTTGGGTCCTCAGCACTTGCACACCCGCTTCCTATTTATTTATTTATTTATTTATTTTGAGACAGGGTCCTGCTGTGTAGTTCAGGTTGGTCTTGAACTCACTGTGGAGCCCAGGCTGGCCTTGAACTCACAGTGATCCTCCTGCCTCAGCCTCCCCAGTGCTGGGATAACAGGCATGCGCCACCATGCCTGGCACCACCTCCTTTGAAGCCAGTATCTTTTCATCCCTGAAAAGATGATTCAAGGCGGGACTAGCAGGTCATTGTACAACCTTGTGTTCACTGCTGCAAAAAAGCAAGTGGGTAGAAATCAAGGGAACCATTTTAGCCAGACGGGGTTATTTTAAAATTAAAAAAAATATATATATATATATGGTTTTAAGGATGCAATATTAGTGGGGAAATTCCTTTTCCAATGTAAATTCATGTTTCAGTGGACTCAGAGGAGCCACCTGTTTTGGCTTCAGTTGTGTCGAGTTTTGGGGGCAGGAGGAGGGTGGAGGACACCCCAGAGGTGCAGGGAGGCCCTCTGGTGATCCGGTCAGAAGCCTCGGTTCACAGCTGAGCAGCATCCTGCCTCCTGGTCCTGCCTCCTTCCTCCTCCATTCTGGACAGAGGGACCCCCACCCCGGGTTGGGGGCGGGTGGATAGGGGCACTGGGGAGACCCTCCAGGGCTCAGACCAGGTGACCTCACTGTTGCTTTTCTCTGAGCTTCGGAGACACAGTCAGCACTGCTCCAGATTCTCTGAAACCCCTCCCCCTCCCCTCTCCCCTGCTCAGTGTCCCCCCACCCCCTAGCCATGGAGTGTGTGGACACGAGTCTGGACCCCAGAGACCTCTGTCCTGTCCTCCAGCCTGGGCACCCCAGGACCCCCCCAGGGGGACTGTTTCCGATACTGCTCATATCCCAAAAATACCTTCACCCCTTTCAGGACTGAACGGGGTTGTGGTGCCGTGGGGGACTGAGGCCCAGAGTGCGAAGCGTTAGGAAGGGTCAGTTGGATCCCCAGCCCGGCCCGTGAGGCCTCCCTGACGGAAGGAGGAAAAGGCGAGGTAGTGGGAAGAGGAAGGCCCGAATCCAAGGGCTGGTTTGAACTCAGCGGCTCCCCCAAAGGTCCACCCCAAACCCTAGTTTCAGGAGTAGAGACCAGAGGCTCTGCTGCACCCCAGCCCCGGAGCTGTCCACACCACAGCGCTGACCCCGGTGCAGCCTCTCCCTCTCTCTCTGGCTGCAGAGGGAGGCCTGGCCCTGGGCGTGGTGCAGCTGTGCCCTTTCCCCAAACCCTTCCTGCACTTTCCGAAGACTCTGTGGAAGTTCTTTCAAAATTCCATCTCCTCCGGGAGTCCGGGCCGTGTGGCCAGAGCAAGGCTGCAGACTGAGGTCCCTGTCACCAGGATTCCTGGCTGGGGGTTGCTGACAGGATCTTCCAGAGTTCTGGATCCCCCCTCTTCTTTGGCGGCCCATTTTTATCCACCTGCGCCTCTGCTGGGGTGCAGGGAGCAGGGCGTCCGGGCCCAACCCAGGCCTACCTCTCAGCTCGCCCTGGAAACGCGGCTAACTGGGCTCGTGTCCTGCTCAGCGGCGGGTTCCCGGTTCGCTGTGAAGTACGGGTGGTGGGGGGGGCGGCCTCCAGGTGGCTGGGGCAGAAGCCGGAGACCCCATGGTGGGGCTGCTCCGGCCTGGCCTGGCCACAGATTCCCGAGAAGTCCTCTCCAGCCACCCAGTGGCTCCCGCTCCGCTGTGTCGCAAGCCTCATTCCAGGCCTGTCCAGATGCTGAGGACCCCCGGGCCCTTTGGGGGAAGGGTCCCTGGGCTCCCGGGTACCAGGCCAGCTGCCCCTTCCCTGGCTCCAGCCCCTTCCCCCACGCTCTCCGCTCTTGGCTCGGCTACGCCCTCCCCAGCCTTAACCTCCCGGCGGACGGCGAGATGAGCAGGAGAGGAAGATGCGCGCGGACACGCGGCCCCAGACGCCCCTCGCAGGTCTCCCTCGCTCTCCCTCCCGCCACCACGCACACCCGGCCAAGCTCACAGACAGCAGGAGGGGGCAGGTGGCAAGGGACGGCACGGGGGCAGCCGGGGAAGGCTTGAGAGGACACCCTTCTGCCGGCAGCTGGAGCAGCGGGGTCTCCCACTGCTCACCGGCCGCTGGGCTCCATCCCTGGCTCCCACAGACCCCCGAGACTGGAGCAGGGCTCCATCCGGGAAGGGGTGTTTCCCAGGATTTTCCAGCCCCGTCCCTTGTCCAGTGTTCAGGCCTCTTGGAGATATCCCTGAGTCCAGGCCATTTGCCCATCTGGCAAGGAGGGCAAGCTGGTTCTGCCCACACCATTTAACTCCACGCCGGTCAGGACTGGATGAGAGCTCCTGTCCCCCAGTGACACCCCAGCTCCAGCTTCCCCCTCGTGGAGCAGAGTGACGACCCAGGGAGAAGCTGGGTCCCAGGATGGTCGGGACGGGGCGCCCTGGGGCTCCAGTTGCTGCCCAGGCTGGGACTGTGCCCGCTTCCATCGTTCCCCCACCCCTGGCTGGGCCGCAGGCAGACTGGCAGGCAGAGGTCTGAGAATTCGTTTCCTCAGGCACAGCCCTGCTCCCTTTGCTCCCCCAGAACCTGTAGCAGGAAGTCACCTGCTCTTGGGGACTCTGCTGATATCAGGGAGGCGCTGGTGACTGGAGATGGTTCTAGATTCCACGGTTTAATTCTCAAGGAAAACTGGGAGCCAGCTGAGCACAAGGCGCCCGGCCAGCCCGGCCTCAATGTCCACTCCGCGGTCTCCTGCAAGGGGCAGCCCGACTGGCCTGACCTCTGCTAGCGCAGGAGGGGACCTCGGGCCTCCACCGCCGCTGTCAGAACAGGCTTCTGGCTCAGGGCCCGGCCCAAGGCACTCGTTCTTTTTCTTCTTCTTTCTGGACTGGGACGTCCAGGTGCTGGGCACAGGCCCAGAGGAGAGGTGACACTGGACTAGAAGAAACCTTGAAATCCTGTCCTGTTCAGATCCCCAAGCAGTTTTGGCCTCTCTGTCCTGCGTCTTTAAAAATTCTTGGCGAAGTTTCCCTAGGTGAGGAGTGGTAGATGAATCCAGGGTAGTTCGCTAAACTTTCTCCAACCTAAGGCCCCGTGCTAGGAGCTCTCCGGCCTGGCCTGGGTGCACAGGTGGGCAGGAAAGGGGAGACCAGGCTGGGCTCTCTGGGAGGGCGTGGGAGATGACAGAATAGGGCTGTCATAGCTCCTTAGTTCAGAGAGGGCCACCCCTAAGTGGCAGACGTTCGGAGGGAGCTAGGCATGGCTTTGGGTCCGAGACACCCAGACGTGTGCCCAGGTTTTGCGTGCCAGCCAAAAGCTGGAGCACCCGCGGTCTCTAGGTGGCCAGGACTGCCAGCTCTGCGTCCTTGGTGTTCAGTTTAGTTACCCCCACCCCTGCTTTTTGGAATTAATTGAATTAGGAACGGATCTTCCCGCCTGAGGCTGCACTGGCCAGGAGGCCAAGCCTACGAGGTCAGGTCCCACCAGAGGCTGCGAAAGCCCCAAGCCCCTTTGGGGACCCGCATGCCAGTTTCTACCCCCAGCCAAGTCTTTGCCAAGGGCACAGCTGGGCGGGGTCTGGGCAGTCCGCCCGGCTTGGGACATCTGTTCTTGCCAGAGTCGCATTAAAGGCGAGGGGTGGGAGGTAGGGGGCTCAGAACTAAAACCTCCTGCCTAGGTCCATGCCTGCTTTCTGGACTGAAGGCTGAGGCAGGAGACAACACCCGACTCTGTCTAGATTTTTCTCCCTTTTCTCTTGGGAACAGCTGAAGACTTAGGCCGGGTGCAGGCGGGGCTTCCTCCCTCTGCAGCTCGCCCACTCCCCAAGGCGATGCCACCTCAGTCCTGTCTCCCGCAGGATAGCAGCAGGGTACCCCGGCCCTGCCCAAGCCTCCTCAGCCCCAGGAGACGCGCGCACCGGGACCGCGACTTGGAACCCGCTTGCTGCGAAATCACTGGGTCCGGCTCCGGCTCCGGCTCCGGGTGAGGACAGGCCGCCGAAGGGGGAGGGCTAGAAACAACTCAATTAAAATATCAAAAATATTTGGGCTTCTAGGAAGGGATGGGCGGTGTTAAATTAAAAAAAAAATCAGAACCACAATGCCCCATAAACCAAAAACGGAACCCAAGCCCTTAACTCCTGAGGATTTTGGAGAAAAGCAGAAGAACCGATCAGCCCTCGCCCCTGCCGTGCGGAGCGCCCACGGGCCCCAGCCCTGCACCCTGGCGCACCGCCCGGGGCGCCCCCTGCCCACCCTTCGCTCTCGTGTTGGTGCCAGTCTGTGCCACTCAGCCGGTGCCCGGTGCCCGGTGCCAGGCGCGGGGGGAAGGTGGGGAGGAGCCCAGGCTCCGGCTTAAATTCCATGGCATCTGTTCATTATTATACAGCGAGGATTTTTATATGGACAGCTAAATTAAAGACAGATTTTTGCCAGAATTGCAGATCCCATAAAAATGATGACACAGGATGGGGACTTTTCTTTTCTCCTTTTCTTCTCTTTGAAGAAAGATTTTAAAACAAAAGAAAACAAAACAAAAAAAACACAACGCCGTAAACCACAACCCGAACACCTCCATGCCCTCTCCTCCGCTCTGAGGGAATTTCCTCTCCCACCTCTCCTTCCTTGCTCCTCCTCTGGCCACCCGGGGACAGCCGGCTCCCAGCGGCGCCACGTGCCCACCCTGCACACAGATACCACTGACCGACCAGCTCGCTGCCACGGAGTGGCTGGCAGGAGCAGAGACAGGAGGCCAGGCCGGCGCGGCGGGTCAGGGTGGGGACAGGAGCCGGAAGGATGTCTGGGCAGGCGGAAGGCAGCGCCAGTGGGGACGGTCGCCACAGGGCCTGACCTCTCTGTGTGCGCGGTCGGTGGGCTGCCAAGGGTCTGTGGGCAGCAGTGGGGACCAGGTACGCGGTGGCATTGAGCCAGGCACCAGAACAGCACCCACTTCCCCCTTGCCAGTGCAAAGGGCCATGGAGACCTGGGCACAAGGTGCAGTTTGTGGAAGTTCTGGGACTTCAAATCTCACAGGCCCTGGACTGCCAGAGCCTGTGGCTGGGTGTTCCAGAACTAGCTGCCACCCCCCCACACCCCCTCACCCCCCGCTTTATAGAATTCCAACAGGGCCCCAGGGTGCGGGGGCAGCGGGGGGGACCAGACTTGGGCTTTTGCCCCTGGGTGGCTCTGAAGCTCCAAGGTGTTGCATGGTGCCCTGGGGCTCCTGGGAGAAGCCCAGCAGGCTTCACCAGGAGCACAGAGCTGGGGCCACCCCTGAATCCTGGAAGGGCCTCCCCCCAAATCAGTGGGAGCTGTGTTCTTATTTTTCTTTCTTTCTTTCTTTCTTTCTTTTTTTAATATTTTCAGGAGAGAAAAATAACTGGGTGCAGAGTTCTGCGTCCTCCAGACAATGGCCCCGTCTCCGTCTGCGTCTGTCTGTGACTCTGTCTGTGGAGCTGTCTGCTCGTCTCTACCAGCTTCGGAGCTGACAGAATTCAGATCAGAAGAGTGAACGCAGGGACATCTGTGTGCGGAATGACTGTGCCTACTCGAACCTGCCAATCGCTCCTGGCACGAGCTGGGTAACAAATGCCTGTTACCTCGGAATGCTGGCGGGTGGGGTGGGGGAGGGCGCCTGGCACCGCCCCGGCTGCCGGGCCTGCCAAGGCCCCCTCCTGCCCGCCGGGGGTCCCGCCCCCCTCCCTGGGCTGGTGGGGGGGCTACAGAATTGGATTATTCATTAATTAGCAGTGATTAGAAAACTTGGGTGTCGCTCAGCCGGGCCAACCCGGCCCCCCCCACCCCGTGCCATCCCTCACCCCTCCCCCTTGCCCGCTCTGTACATTTTCCTGGTGAACCCCAGGCTTCTGCAGAGAGCAGAGAGCCAGTGGTTGGGGGGGCACGGCTCAGGAATGCAGGAAAAGGGGGTCTCTGGAGGGAAGGGTTCCACCAAAGTTGCCCGGAGGAGTTTCTCCTGGTGAAGCGCAGGTCTGCTGAGACACGGAGGAGGGGGTGGGGCAGAGACCTAGAGACCCGAGAGAAACAGGGCCCAGGAGACTGGAGAGAAAAGAAAGAAGGAAGGCGAGGAGGACAGGAGGCCGGGGTGACTGGTTTGGGTCTTTCTGTGCCCCGGCCACCACCCCGCGGATCCATCACACAGTGCTGCTGTGGGGTGGGGGGGCCACCACTGCCACAGCCGGTGCCAGCTGGGGGGGACCGCGAGGCGGGGCGGAGAGCGCATCTAAAATTCCGAGACATCTGTTCACCCAGGAAGGAGACACCGTGCAAGAAGACAGCCACTGGCGGGGGGCTGAGACCCCGTCTCACCCCGCACCTCTGTCCGAGGACGGCGGGGAGGGTGGGCTGCCCCACCCAGGGTGCTAGAGCGGGGACGTGGGGCCCCGGGAGGACTGAGCTGGGTGTGCGGCGATGTCTCCGCGGGACACAGTTGGCACCGCACACGCGCTCCTGTGGCCCTGGGGACGCGTGGGGACGCCGCACACCCAGTCACTCATCATTGGGGGACTTCACTGCGCGCTGGGCTGGGAGCGGGACACCTTCCAGCCCACGCCTTCGCCGCTCTTCTGGAGGCAGTGGTGTGGGGGCCGGGGGATTTCCAGCAACCACGCCCTCTCCCCCTCTGAGACCCCCAGGGAAACCCCCTCTGTCTCTGGGGGCGCCCGGGAGCTTCTTCCCCCAGGCTGCCCCTGGACCGGTTTCAATGCCACGTCCCAGCAGGCCACCTCCGCCCCTGGGCGCCCTGGCCTGGCACCGGCCTCTCCAGCAGGGCTGCCCTCTCTGGGCCGCGAGGAGGCCAGGTCTCTCAGCTGGGAAATGTCCGCGTGGTTGCTACTTAAAAACTGATTTATGAGGCCATGGCGGCTGCGGAGGCTTGGCCTGCGGTCCTGGTAGTAATCAAGGGCATATGCCCATCTCGCCTGGCACTGCCCGGCGTGCGAGCCCAGCCCTGGCTCCGTCTCCTGCACCCTCTCCCCTGCCCTCCCCCTCTTCCTCCTCCTCCTCTTCCCTTTCCTCTCTCCCTCCCCCTTTCCTTCCTCCTCCTCCCCTCCCTCCCTCCTCTTCCTTCTCTCCCAAGTGGCGCGGACCAGCCTGTGTGCCGGGCTGGCGCTCACAGCTGCAGCCCATCTGCCGTGATTGAATGGTGACAGTGACGAGACGGGAGCCGGGAGGAACGGGGGACACGGGGGCTGCCCTGGCACCCCTCCCGCGCCGGCCCCCAGGTGCCCCCGTGACCCCCGGAGGGGAAGTCTCTTCAGCCCTGGTGCAGGGTAGGGGAGCCCCTCCTCCCCTCGGAGAGTCGGAGAATTCCTTTCCCTCCAACCAGATGCCGGAGAATACAGCCGGGAGGAGAGAATGGAGCAGGGTGGGCAGGGAGGGGGGACAGAGGGTGGCAAGAGCGTCCCGGTGGGCAGGGAGGCCTCATCCTGCTCCTTCAGAACCCAGGGCAGCATCTTTGAGACCCCGTGTGGGAAGACCCAGTGCCTCAGTTTCCTGTCCTAGGACCCTGCACTCTCCTTATTGTGAAAACCTCTTGTCACCTTCCTTTTTTTTTTTTTTTTTTTGTCTTTTTGAGACAGGGTCTCAGTATGCAATTCAGGCTGGACTTGAGCTCACTTTGTAGCCCAGGCTGGTCTCGAACTTGCAAAGATCCTCCTGCCTCAGCCTCCCGAGTGCTGGGATCATGAGTGTGCACCACCACGCCTGGCTTGTCACCTTCTCCTCAAGACTCTGTTTGGGAAATTCCAGGAGAAGGAGACTAAACATTGTTAAACATGAAAGATTTCCCAGCAGAGCCATAGCAAGGCTGAGATGTAATAATAACAACAACAACAAGGAAGCTGGCCCAGGCTTGCACAGAGGATGTATTAGCACCTGACTGAAGCCTTCTCTGTGAGCTGGTAATCATCCCAACAGTGCTCTGAAGTCGGAACTTTCCTTAGATCTACACCACGGGCAAAGACACCAAGGCACATATGCTGCTTGTAGTCTAGGTCCACCCTCTCCTCTCTCGGTAGGAACAGAGATTAACAGGGGGCTGCAAACCTTTCAGTTAGAGAGCCAGACATGGTGGTGCACACCTGTCATCCTAGCACTTGGGAGGCTGAGGCAGGAGGGCTGCCTGGAGTCCGAGGCCAGCCTGGGCTCCATAGTGAGTTCAAGGCCAGCCTGAGCTACATAGTGAGGCCCTGTCAAACAATACTGATAATGATGATGATGGTGGTGGTGGTGATGGCAATGATGATGATAAACTTTCAGCTGGAGATCCAGTATCCCCTCCCGCACTGGGAGAGAACCCAGACTAATACTCTTCTCTCCCTGCTCCTCACCCTAACGGACCCAGCACCCCCTCTCCAGAGGAGGCTGGACCTCTGCCTCTCGGCTGCTGCCAGGACCCGCGTCTGAGAGAGTGGTGGAAAAGGCTGAGGGGACCCCGCCTCTCCCCATCTCCCCACAGGAGAGCAACGCACTTGGCCTAACCCTCCTGGCCAGGGCAGCTGCCGCCCTCCCTGAAGCCTTGGAGGAGGAAGCCATGGTGAGAAGCTGCGGGAGGAGGGTGACTTCCCTCGTGCTGGGGCCCAGGAGCTCGAGGTGGGGGTGCTCCACCTCCCAGGACTGGAGTCTGGCTGGGTCTCTCATGTCCTCTCTTGCTCCTGCCAGTGGCATCTCTACCATGCTCCCTCATTCTCCAGTCTTTCCTTCTTATCCATTCTTTCTCATTCTTTCTTCTTCCCTTTCCTCTCTGTTTTCTCCCTCACTTTTCCCCATCTTCTCTCCTTTGTTATATGATAACCTCTTTCATCCTTGAATATCTCTCCCTACCGGGAGAGCGGGGACCCTCATGTCCCACAAATCCCCCAGTTGAGGGGCTCTGGCAGGAGAGCCGTCCCCAGCTTGTGGTCTCACCAGAAGGGAGTTTTTCTCTCTCTCGAGAGGGAGAGAAAGCCATAATCCAATCTTAGGGATAAGCATTAAGCAGTTGCCAAATCCCTGCAATCCCCAGAACAAATTCAGATCAGCATGGTTGTCCACTTGCCCAACACAAACTGGGATGAGAAACCAGGCGGCAGGTTATCTGCAGGGCCATGGTACGGCCTTCCCCGTCTGTCTCCTTCCCCCGCAACCTCAACTCCTCCGGAGCAAGGTGGCACCCCGAAGGGACCACTGGAGGCCGCAGAAGTCACACACCCGGGTGTCCGGCCTGCTATGCACCTTTCCCAAACTGTCCCAAGTCCTGCCCCTGAGGCCAAGGAGGGATAAATGAGTTCAAGCCTGCATCGGGGCGGGGGTCGGCGCTGAGTTCTTGGGTTTACTCATTCTCTTGTTGCCCTGTGTCCTGTCAACTCCTTCTCCCTTATCTTGAATTTCTCTGTCCTCACTTCCCTTTTCCACGCCTGCTCTCTGGCCCATCGCGCCTTCCCTGCCTCTTGCTCCCGGGCCTCTCCGGCTCCTCCCGCGGTTTCAGCACCGCGGACAGAGACACGGGTGGGCGCGCGTCCGCCCCTGCCCGCTGCGCCCGGCCTGTGCGCGCTGCGTCTGTGCCTCTCTCGGGCGCACGCCTGTGGGCGTCCCTGGGTGCATCTGTGCGTTCGTATCTGTCTGTGCCGTGTCCCCGCCTGCTCCTCCGAGTGCCTGGCTGGGAAAGGGGACAGGATGAGGACGCTCCGTTCTGGAGGCGGGGGCGGCGGCGGGTGGCTCGGTATCCCAGCCGGTCTTGGGGGCGTCATCCTTGCCCAGACGCGCGCCAGGCACCAGGCCGCATGCGTGCCAGGCGGCACGGGCTGAGGGCATCCTGCCCGGCTCGGGGATGAGGGAGAGGAGGCCGGAGCAGGGAGAGGTGGGAACCGCCGCAGGACTCACTGGGCCGGCACCTCTCGGTCCTCCCGGAGCTCCGCACCGAGTGGGTTCGGGAGAGGCCCGGGTCACGGACGGGGTGAAGCCGCGTTCACCTCCGTGCGAGCGCGCAAGTCACCGGCCCTTTGCGCGTGGGCTGCTGCACATTGCACAGACGCGAGCGGACCCCGAGGCCACTCTCAGGGAGGGAAGAGGCAGGCGCCATCCTGTCCCGTCGCGGGGCAGCGCCCTCGCCACGCGTCTCCTCGGCCCAGCGGTCACCAGCGGCTACAGTCTGGGCGCGTGCATTCCGCATCCAGGGCAGTCGCGCAGGGGGCCGAGGGCACCGCCCTGCGCTTCACCGTGAAAAGAATGTGAGGGAGGGCAGAGAAAACAGCAAGATGGCTCCCCGCTTCCTCCACCGGACTCCTCACCCCCAGTCTGCTGTACTGGGGTTAACCCATCCCAGCCCCAATTCCTCCCCCCATCCCCTCCCCTGCTCCTCCCTTTCTTCGGCTCCTCCTCCTCCTCCTCTTCCTCCTCTTTCTCCTCCTCGACAAGGTCTTCTTATGAAGTTCAGGGTGGCCCCAAACTCTCAGAGATCCTCCTGCCTCAGCCTCCTGAGCACTGGGATTACAGGTATGCACCTCCATACATGGGCCCAGCCCTAATTCCAACTGGTGGTGTGATGCTCAGTGACTCGTTTTGCTGTGAAATTTTAAAATGACCTCACTCTGGAGGCTGAGGCAGGAGGATCACCATGAGGTCAAGGCCAACCTGAGACACATTGCAAGGCTCTGTCTCAATGAAACAAAACAACCAAACAAAACCCACAAATAAATAAATAAAAATTAAAAATGACTGTTTCAGTAAAAAAAACAGCTCAGGAGGACTCCCATCCAGGGATCACCGTTGCTATTATAGTATTAACAGTGGAAAGAGTGATTGGGAGGATGGAAGGAAACAGTTCCACCAGAGCTTTCAGGGCTGGTCTGAGCACCAGTGAGCATTCAGTAAAGTCCAGCCCAGTTACTGATAGACTTTCAGGAACTTCATCATGGCACAGACCTGCAATTTCAGCACACGGGAGGTTAAAAAATAAATAAATAAATAAAAAGAAAAAAATAAAAAGAATTCCAGGAATCTGAGCAACTAACAGGAGTTGCCAATGACAGAATTCTTTCCAGAGCTGGAGGTGGTGGTGCACATGTGCCATCCCAGCACTTGAGAGGCTGAGGCTGGAGGATGGCCATGCGTTTGAGGCCAGCCTGGGATACATAGCAAGACCCTGCCTCAAAACAAAAATAATAAAGAATTTTTTCCATCAAGGCAACTAGAAATAAAAATTTTACTTTATTTTTTGCAGCACCGGAGATCGAACTCACAGCCTCACACCTGCCAGAGCAGGTACTTAAGCCACTGAGCCAAACCCCCAGCCCTGGTTTTTTGAGGCAGGGTTGCACTATGTAGCTCAGCCCGGCCTTGTGCTCGCGTTGTAGCCCAAGCTGGCCTCGAACTCACAATGCTCCTCCTACCTCAGCCTCCCCAATGCTGGGATTAAAGGTGTGTGCCACCACGCCCAGCTCTAAAAATAAAAATTTTTTTAAAAAAAGAATTTTCTCCAAAGCAGAGCCCTGCAGAACCTGGTCCCAAGGGGAACGGGTGGAACGGAAGATGGAGGTGCAGGAAGCTCGTGCGCATCAGGGCCATGGAGTGGGGTCACTGGCAGGCAGCGTCTCCACCCAGTGTGTCCCTGTCCTCGCCTGCTGAGCCGTGGGTCCATGCCCTGGTCACTGCTCCGGTGAAGTCTCCTTGCTGGGGCCCTTGCAGGCGTGGACCCTACAGCTCTCCGGTTGCAATGGCCCGGGGCTCGGCAGTGGTTTTTTCACGGGTGTGGGCACTGGGTGGGGGCCCGGCCTCTCTCCCAGCGCCACCTGCACTGTGCCCCAGCTCTCCCACTCGGCCTCTGGGCTCTTCTTTTCCATGAACACCTTCCCACCACAGGCCAGGTAGGGCTGTCTGCTAGGACCCTCCACTGCCCTCCGCCCCGCTGCAACCTGACTCATTTCCATCCTCCAAGTCTAGCCTGCACCCCTGCCACCCCTTTAGTCAGTGTGGGTTTTGTTTTGTTTGAGTTTTTCTTTTCTTTCCTTGTTTGTTGTTGTTGTCTCACTATATAGCCCAGGCTGGTCTTGAACTTGTAGGGATCCTCCTGCCTCAGTCTTCTAAGCACTGGGATAACAGGCAAGCACGACCACGCCCTGTGTTTGAGTTTTTCTCTCTGCTTCCCCTTGATCTGTGGGCTCTCTGCAGGGCGGGACCGTGGTCTGGGTCCTGTTCCCAGTCATGCCTCGTCACCTTGAAGAGCGCTGGGGGCGGGGGCAACCCAAGCCTGCAACCAGGGCTCCCGGGCCTCTCCGGCTGGTTCTCGCCTAACGTTCTTCCTCTCAGGAGACCTGTCTATGGCAGCTCCTAATTACATTTTACTTGACTATAAATCTTTCGGTTAAGTGTAATTGAATCACACACCTTTGGAATCATCACTTTAACCCGGCATCACTCTCGGCGGTGAGCGAAGCCTCCCTTGAGCGTCCTCTGTGTGACCGACTCTGAGGCGATCCTTGGCCCAGCCCGGACAGTGGGCACCGGCCCCCTGGCCCAGAGATGGGCCCTGTGCTCCCCCTCGCTCCCTGCTGTGGGGTCAGACAGCTGCCAGCAATGTTGGGGGCCAGAGCTGCCGTCTGTGGGGCTCCCCTGGGCCCCTGGCTCCCAGTGGTCTCCACTGGTCTGTCAGAAAGGAAGAGGAAAGGACAGATCAATTCCCTGCCACCACCTACCTGACAGTTAAGCCTGTGCCCCTCAAGCTGGGGAAACTGAGGCTCAGAGAGGCTGTGCACTACAGTGGTGAGAATTCAATTAAAGGGCCGGAGTCACCAGAGACAGTGGTGCGGGTCTGTAATCCCAGCACTCAGGAGGCTGAGGCAGGAGGATCACTACAAGTTTGAGGCCAGCCTGGGCTATGTAGTGAGTTCAAAGCCAGCCTGGACTACGTACAAGACCCTGTCTCAAAATAACAACACCAAAACAAACAAACAGGCCAGGGTCTTAAAACCCAAGTTCAAGGGGACAGTTCCAGAGCTGCCTATGATGGCTGTGCCCAAGGGCCACTCCCTCCTCCTTTCCAGCATCCCAGTCCTCGGTTATCTGGGTGTCCAAGCCCCCATCCCTGGAATCATTCTCAATTAACATCCTGCATTCACTTCATGAGAGAATCATCTGCTTTACCTTCCAAATAAGTCCGGGACCTGCACGGCCCTCACACCTCACACTGCCTCCTGTCTCCGCCATCTGTCCCGGAGTGCCACAGTCCCTGCACGTGGTCCCCTCATACTGTGTGTGTGTGTGTGTGTGTGTGTGTGTGTCATACCGGGGATTGAACTCACAATCTTGTGACTGCCAGGCAGGTGCTTAAGCCACTGAGCTAAATCCCTGGCCCTATTTTTTGAAACAGGGTCTCACTATGCAGTTCAGGCTGTCCTTGAACTCACTTTGTAGCCCAGGATGGTCTTGAACTCACAATGATTCTCCTGCCTCAGCCTCCCGAATGCTGGGATTACAGTTGTGCGCCATCACACCTGGCCTTATACTGTATTTTTGATGCAGCAGCCAGGGTGAAGGGTGAAACTTTTTCTTTTCTTTTCTTCTTCCTCTTCCTCTTCCTCTTCCTCTTCCCCTTCCCCTTCTTCTCCTTCTCCTTCTCCTTCTCCTTCTCCTTCTCCTTCTCCTTCTTCTTCTCCAGAAATCAAACTCAGGGTCTTGCATTTGCCAGGCAGGTGCTTGTGTCACTGACCCTCTTTCTTTCTTTTTGAAAAGGAGTTTTGCTGGGTGTGGTGATACACAATGAACCCTAGTTCTTGGGAGGCTGAGGCAGGAGGATTGCCATGAGTTCCAGGTCAGTTTGGACTACAGAGGGAGACCCTGTCCTAAAACACAAACAAAAGTGAGACACCGTTTTATTGAGATCTATAATTCAGTCACTTACAGTATGCAAAGCAACGGTTTGTAGCATATTCATCGCAATGTGCACCATCAAACTAATCAGTTTGAACACCTCCATCGCTCAGAGAAGAAACCCGCACCCATTATCAGTCACTCAGACTTCCTCTCCTGAATGCTCAAACTGAGGCAACGAGGATGCTCTTCAGATATTAGGTCAGATGAAGCCACTGTCCCTCTAACAGAACTTGGAGCTCCACCCAGGAGATGGACAGACTGCCCAGGGTGTGGGGCAGGCAGAGGGCACCTAGTGAGAGAAAGAAAAGAGATAACACCAATAAAAGACTGCTCTCAAACCGGGCATGGTAGCGCACACCTTTAATCCCAGCACTTGGGAGGCTGAGGTAAGAGGAGCATTGTGAGTTCGAGGACGGCTTGGGCTACAATGCTAGTGCAAGGCCGGCCTGAGCTACATAGTGCAACCCTGTCTCAAACAACTAGGACCAGGAGTTTGGCTCAGCAGCTTAAGTGCCTGTCTGGCAGGCATGAGTTTGTGAGTTTGATCCCCAGTGCCACCAAAAAGAAAAAAAAAAGACTGCTTTCAGTCATGGTGGTGCATCCCTGTAATCCCAGCACTCAGGAGGCTGAGGAAGGAGGATCACTGTGTGTTCAAGGCCAGCCTGAACTGTATAGCGAGACCCTGTCTCAAAGTTAAACAAAACAAAACAAAACAAAACCAAAAGATCCTTCTCAATAAATAAAAACCTGACAGGCCTCAGACAGTTGTGGTTTTGTTTGTTTTTTTGTTTCAACAGGGTCTTGATATGTAACTCAGGTTGGCCTTCAATTCACTGTGTAACCCAAGGTGGTCTTGAATTTATAGCAATTCTCCTGCCTCAGCCTCCCAGGTACTAGTATTATAGGTACCCAGCTTGGTCCTAGACAATTCGATCCATGCTTCCTCACTGTCTCCATCTTCTTCAACTTTTCCCTTTGTCCCTTCTTCCCCTAAACTCTCTGGGAAAGTTGTCTCAGTCTCAGGTTTTCTTTTTTTCTTTTTTTTTTTTTGTACCGAGAATTGAACTCAGGACCTTATGCTATGCCACTGAGTTATATCCATGGCCCAGGGTTTGTTTTTTGCCTTTCTGTTTTGCTTTGTCTTTGGAAACAGAGCCTCACTATGCAGTTCAAACTGGCCTTGAACTCACTTTGTGGCCCAGGCTGGCCTCAAATTTGCAGCAATCCTCCTGCCTCAGCCTCTGTGCTGGGATTACAGCAGTGCAGCACCATGCCCAGCTCTGTCTCAGGTGTTTTTTTTTATCCCCCCTGCCCCCAGCTGTTCTGCCTGCTGAGAAAGCTCTTTCCCCAGGTATCTTACCTTTGTCCTGTCTATACTGAAACATCTCCTCTCTGGGGCTTTTCTGGGGACCCCAGCAAAATTGACACCTCTTTCCCTCTCTTCCTTCCCCCCTTTAGACCAAGTCACCACTCGACATGCTCCTGCCTCTGTGTGTGTGTGTGTGTGTGTGCGTGCCCGCGCGCATGTGCGCGCACGCATGCGTGTCTGCCTCCTCCTCCCTCACGCCCCTGACAGTGCTCGCTTTAACCACCTCCATGCCTGAGGACAGGACCAGGGATGGACGAAAACTCAGGAAATAAGTGCTGAATGATGCCAAGTGTGGTGGTGCACACCTGCAATCCCAGTACTTGGGAGGCTGAGGCAGGTGGATTGCTGAGCAACAAGGAGAGTTCACGGTCAGCCTGAACTACATAGTGAGACCCTGTCTCAAAAAAAAGAAAAAGAAAAACAATAACAACAACAAACCCACTTATTTTGAAACAGTCTAAGTAACAAGCTGTCCTTGAACTTGAGATTCCCCTGCCTCAGCCTCCTGGGTAGTTGGGATTATAGGTATCCTCTTCCATGCCTGGCAGGTGGTTACCCATTTTAAGTAGTGGGTCAGGGATGTCCTTGTTTAAAAGGGTGATGTTTGGAAGCCAGCTCAGAAATAACAGTGAGAAGATAAGGATGTAGCTCAATGGCGAATGCAAGGCCTGTGTTCAACCCACAGTACCAGCGAGAACAAGGTGACCTCTCCACTTTGCTCCAGACCAGCTTCCGGGAGCGCCCTCTCTTGGAACATGAGCCCAACTAGTGATGGATCTCATCAGTCTCCCAGCTAGAACTGAGTGAAAAGATTTGGGGACCAGAGGCGCAGCCCGTACCAGACCTGCGTGGGGCTGGGTGTCCACGGTGTGCTGGACCCTGGCTGCGACCGGCTGGGCTGCCTCTGCAGTGGGTGGGGGAGGCCTAGAGTCCCTCTGTGTTCAAGGCAGAGTTATTTATTTGTTTATTTATGGAGACAGGGTCTTGCTCTGTAGCTCAGGCTGGCCTCGAACTCACAGGGATCCTCCTGCCTCATCCTCCTGAGTGCTGGGATGACAGGCAGGAGTTCTTTCCCTTGAGTCCTTTTTCCATATGTAGTTCCTCCCCGAATTCTTACCGTCACCAACGTGACCTGGGATGACCCGACAGGATGCTGAAGGATTCTGCCCAAAGGCGGAGCTCTTTCCCTCTGGATCGCGGAGAAGCCCGGGTCTGCTTTGCAGGCTGTGGTCGCCTCTGCCCCTCGCCTGCCCTTGGTTCCCTCTGCCGGCACCAGTGAGCCTGCTCCACCGGGACAGGTTGGAAGAGCCTTGCTTTGCCTTCTTGTTGCAGTACTGGGCACTGAACCGGGAGCCTTTACCCCGAGCTCCATCCTCCATTCTTTCTTTATTCCTCCCACCCACCCATCCATCCATTCATCTACCCGCCCATCTGTTTATAATTCTTTTCTCATTGTTTTCTTTTACCTTCCTTCTTTTTCTCCTCCCCCCTGGCTAGTTCCCCTTCCCATTTGAACATTTTCACAGTATGTATTATATATTTTGGTCCTTATTTACACTTTTAGTTTCTCACGCCAGAGAAATGTGATATTTAATCCTGTGTCTGATTTATTTCACTTAAGAGTATGGCCTCAAGGTGCATCCATTTAGCCAGAAATGTCTCAAGCTTATCCTTCTTTATGGCTGAATAGTACTCCATTATCTATTTTTTTTAAAAACCCACATCTTATTTAGCCATTCTTTGACTGATAGGCATTTGGGCTGTTTTCAAGACTTAGCTATCATGAACTGTACTGCTATAAATGTAGGTCTTCAGGCTGGGGATATAGCTCAGTGGCACAGCTTCTACCTGGCAAGTGGGAGATTGTGAGTTTGATCCCTGGTACCAAAAAAAAAAAAAAAAAAAGAAAAGAAAAGAAAAGAAAAGAAAAGAAAAGAAAAAGAAAGAAGAAAGAAAAAAAATGTAGTGTTCAGATATTGCTGTGGTTTAATGTTTTTAATTCTTTCAGGCAGATACCAAGCAGGAATAGCTGGGTCAAACAGGACCTTTAGTCCTAGTTTTTTGTTTTGTTTGTTTTTGGTACCAGGGATCGAGCTCACAACCTCGTGCCTGGTAGGCAGGCGCTTATGCCACGGAGGTAAATCCCCGGCCCTAGACCTAGAGTTTTGAGAAATCTCTATACTACTTTCTGCAGTGGTCGCACCAGTCTGCATTCCCACCGACAGTGGAAAAGGGTTCCTTTTTCCCCACAATCCTGCCAGCATTTGTTATTGGTTGATTTCTTGATGGCATTTCATCTCTCTCTCTCTCTCTCTCTCTTTCTCTCTCTCTGGTCTTTTTGAGACAGGGTCTTACAGTGCGGTTCAGGCTGGCCTTGAGCTCATTTTGTAGCCCAGGCTGGTCTCAAACTCACAGTGATCCTCCTGCCTCAGCCTCCTGAGTGTTGGGATTACAGGCATGCACCACCATGCCCCACTAAACTTTTTATTTCAAAACAGGCTCTTGCTAAATTGCCTGGGTTAGGCTGGAACTTAACACTCCTCCTGCCTCAACCAGAGTGCTGGGCTTATAGGCGTGCGCTACCATGCCAACTGAGAAATTAAAGTTAGTGTGACAGGAACTGTCTACACTACCATGCCCAGCTATTTGCACCTCTTGAAAGAGGAGTGATGAACATTTTTTTCATATCTTTATTTGCCATTTCTATTGCTCCATTTGAGAAGTGCCCATTCACTTCACATGTGTTTGGACTGCATGCGTTTATGATTCTGAGACAGGGTCTCACTAACCTGCCTGGTCAGGACTCTTCGTGCTCCTCCTGTCTCAGCCTCCCCAGCGTACCACCACATCCTACAGAAGCTTTCTTAAAGCTGGTGGCTGGGACAGTTTGTGACTCCACCGGCAGGGCAAGTGAGACAGCAGGAAGGGCTGTCTAACAGTGAAGGAACCAGGACCACGCCACCAAATGCCCCGCTCTCCGGGATGTCTTCCTGTACAGCTCCCGCAGGCCTCCCCCCACCAGCTTCCCTTCTCCCCTTCCCCAGGCCTTCACCCACCTCCCTCAAGGCCCTTTTGCTGGGTTAAGGCAGAGGGATGGGTCTATGCATAATCCAGGACATTTATTTTTTGAGACTGTGTCTCACTCTGTAGTCCAGACTGGCTGTGAAGTCACTAATGTAGCTCTGGCTGGCCTCAAACTCTCAGCGACCATCCTGCCTCAGCCTCCTGAGTGGTGAGATCACAGGTGTGTGCCATAGCACCCGGCAGCTTTCATCCAGGTCAGAGCTGAGGCTTCCTACTGCCTCCCCATCTCCGGTCTCACCCTGCTCCCATCCAGCCTCTCTGCCCTGGCAGAATTCTCTCCATAAAACTCAGGGGACTGCTGGGAACTCCTCCCAAGTCCCCCGACGCCAACAGCACACAGCGAGCTCTGACCCTGGATCTGGGCTTGCAGTTTGGCCCTGTCTCCATCTCTTTGAGCCGAGTTCCTGAGCTGCCTGAACCTCAGGTGAGACGTTTGCAAAACGGGGCCACAGCGTCTGCTTCCTGCGGTGACTGCTATGAGGAACAAGGAAATGAGCGACAGCCCTTGGCTCAGGGCGAGGCTGGCTGTAGCTGTTATTTGTGGCAGCGAGGATCGAACCCGGGGCCCGGCTCCTGCTGGTTCACAGGTCCCACCGAGCCACATCCCAGCCCTGCACCCGGAATCGCGCAGGGACAGGGCCGTAGCCTGGGCTGCACATGCTGCACGCAGGCGTCAGATGACAGGAAGGACTTCCCGGTGTCCCTCCAACCTTGTCTTCTGCCCTGTACACAGCACAGTGCGACACTCGCCAGCAGTGTGACTCACAGGCCCGTGCTGAGTCTTCTCCCCGTGACCTTGGACTCAATGTTCTCGCTGCCAGAGTGCTCCTTCCTGCCCAGTTGGCAAACTCCTACTCATCAGTCAGGACCCCATGCAAACCTTCCATGTGCCACCATCCATCTGGTGAAGCACCCCGGCCTTGGGGCCAGGCCATCTGAACTGGAGCCCCACCCGGTGACCTCTGCCCTTCTCACACTCATCTGGTCTGGAAAATGGGCCAGGCTGTTGGGAGCTGCACTTGAGTTTACTGTGCACAAAGACTTGGCTCCCACACAGGACACGAGGCAGAGCCAGGGAAGGGTCAGCAGCCGTGGCTGCTACATGGCCCCTCCTGCCCTTCAGGGCAGGGCTCCATGTACATGTCTCCCACCAGCCGTGCCCCGAGCAAACACTTGGCCCCTCTGCCTGGATGGTCATGAACAGTGTCTTTATTTTAAAAAACACAAAACAAAACTTTTTTTTTGTCGGTACAGGGGATTGAACTCACAGTCTTGCACCTGCCAAGCAGCCACTGAAAGCACTGAGCCAAACTCCTGGGCCTACTTTTTTTGAGGCAGGGTTGCACTATGTATAGCTCAGGCCAGCCTTGTGCTCGCATTGTAGCGCAAGCCGGCCTCAAACTCACAATGCTCCTCCTACCTCAGCCTCCTGAGTGCTAGGATTAAAGGCGTGTGCCACCACACCTGGCGTATTTTTTAAATTTTTGAGACAGGGTCTTGCTATATAGCCCAGGCTGGCCTCGAACTTGCAGCGATCCTCTTGCCTCAGCCTCCTGAGTGCTGGGATTGTAGGTATGTGCTGTTTTAGAGCCAGAGTCTCTAAAAACATTAAACTATCTCTAGAAAATAAAGGATCTGGAGGAGCTGAGCTAGCAGCCTTCCCGTTGTACAGGTGAGGACACGGAGGCCACGGTCCTCTAGGCTCAGCTGACTCCAACCAGCCCCTCCTGGCCTCAGTGATTTCGGATCTCCCCAGCCCCAGGTGCAGCCTATGAACTGATGTGGGTCAACGTGACAGAAATTCAGCCCAGGCCTTGTGTCCCTGTGAACTGGGTGATGCTTGGTCGGGGGACAGAAACGACTCATCCAGGGTGGAACTGAATGAAGAGTAGCCGGGGTTCTGGTGGCCAGGCGCCCCACTCAGCTGTCTCCCAGGTCTGTCTGGAGCCTGGGGCCAACTCAGCCACCTCCCCCCACCAGGAGCCTGGTCCTCCCCTCCCCCACACGGGAGGACAATGGTGGGCGCTGGTCTATGCAGTGGTCAGGCCTGGGCTGGGGACCCCCGAGGGCGCTGGAGGCAGGGGGCCCCAGAAGTGAGAGCCTGAAACAGGCTTTGGGGAGCGTTTCCTCCGAATGTAGATTTGAGCTCCTATTAAACTTGCCAAAAATTTGTGTTAGCTAATGGATTCTTAATTCTGTCTAAAATGAGAGAGGGAAAATTATGCCATTCATCTTGTATTGGTTTGAAATTACATCTGACACCTAATCGATCATACTGTGGAACATTAACTCTTTGGAAGAGACCCAACTTTTCCTCTCTCTCTCCCCATCGCTTTCCAGAGCTCTGGAACCGCCCCCCAGCCCTGATTCCTTCTTTTGTATTTCATTAACTAAGCAAAGCTCGGGCTGGCTCTGAGGGTGAGGGGGTGGCACGGGGGAGGTGGGGGAAGGGCTCCTCAGGCTGGAGGAAGACAGCCAGGCCCCCCAATCCTTGGCCCATAACCAGACTGCCCTTTGCAACCTTCAAGTGACCTCCTCTGCCGTCCTGCTTTCCCCCCACATTCAGAGATGTGGAGGTGCAGAGAGCAGGCACTGGGCTGTAGGGTGACCTCAGAGCCACCTTGGGGGCACCAGGCAGCCGCGGGGAGCCAGGCAGGGCTGAGCTGGCCCCCGGGGCTGGGGCAGGGGCCGTGGTAGGGGACTCACCTGCCACTTGCCTGGCAGATGGGTGAGGAGGAGGAGGACAGATGACAATAGATTCGCCTCTGGGGACCCTGATAGCTCTGACCGAAACCCCAACTCCAGCCTTGTTCTCCAGGAGGAGGATGGATGTGTGGGCAGTGCAGAGAGCCCAGAGCCCACTGGGGGCCGCCAGCCAGGGCTGGGCACCTGGCTCCACGCCGGACAAGCTGTGTGACCTTGGCCGGGTTATATAAGGCTCGGTTGAGTCTCAGTTTCCTTGTCTGTCAGAACAGAAGGAGAGCTCTGTGGTTCATGACTGGGGTGGGGACAGAGCGCCAGCGTCTAGGCCAAATGGGGACAGCCTGTCGCCTGGGATGCAGTCGGTCCCAATAAAGGTGACAAAGAAGAGCCCAGATCACCATGCCCTCCCTGGGCTCTCACCTCCCCTCTGCAGGACCTGCCAGGGGGCAGATGAGGACACCCTGGGAGGCCTGGACCCCAGCCCCTTCCCCCAGACTATGGGGGCTGTTTCCGAGTGGAGAGCCCCCTCATAGTCCCCTGCCCAGGGAGAGGGCACTCCAGATGGAACAGAGCCACTTGCTCTTACTTGGGCCTTGCTGACCTCTGTCTGGGGATTCCAAAGCCCCCCTCCCCCCATTTCGAGTATCTCATTTAAAAAATCCTTTAGCTGGGCGTGGTGACACTCATCTGTAATCCCAGTACTTGGGAGGCTGAGGCAGGAGGATCTCCATGAGTTTGAGGTCACCCTGGACTATATAGTGAGTTCAAGGTCAGTCTGAGCTATATAGCAAGACCTTGTCTCAAAAAAATGTTGTTAGTCCATGTTGCAGTCTGCTTCTTTGTGCAGAGCTGGTACATGTACAGAATGTGTTCCAATTCTTCTCACTCCTCCCCACACTGGCAAACTTCACCGGGGAGGCCGAGTATGCTGAGCATGGATTGGACTCAGTCTCTCAAGAGCAAGAGACAGCGAAGGGACCGGGCTGAGGCAAGGACCTAGGATGCAGGGACATCGTTCACTCCTCTATTTCCCAGCTGGTTTGGTACACTATGGGAAGAGAATCTTTCGAGAAGGGGTGGCCCTGGTGACGGACAGCAAGAGGAGCTGCAGGCCTGGGGCGGGGAGACCCCCGCAGCCTCCGGACCCCCTCCTGTGGGCCTGATGCTCAAATACTCCGGTGCACAGGCGTGGGGCAGAGGCCGGTCCGAGTTAAGCCACCAGACAAGGTCACACAAGGGACCCTGAGTACTGTCCCAAGGGCAGGAAGGCGTGGCCTGTGGAGAGACCCCAGAAGATGCGGAGTAGCGGGGTGAGCTCATCCGGCACCCTCACTTTACAAAGGAGCACCCTAGGGCTGGGGGTGCGGGGTCTGTCTTCCCCTCCGCCCGCACCCTGACCCCTGAGGCCTCTCTGCAGTCCCCACAGAGCAGAGGGGCTGCGAGTGCGGAGGTGGGGAGGGGGCCCCCGAAGAAGGCTTCCCGGGGGAGACAGGAGCTGGGGGAGGCGAGGTTTCTTAACTCCGCTCCCACCCGACACACACAAAGCACACAACGCAGGCAGGAGTTTTATTTGCAAATGTCCCTTCTCTGGGGAGTCCGCTGTTTCCCTGGAGACGCCGGCAGAGGTGCCCCTTCCTGCCAGCCTCTCTGGCAGCCACTAGGCGGCTGTGGCTTCCTCTTCTGCCTGGAGACACCACAGCCAGGGGCCCACGTGGATTCACAGGAGTGGCACTGAGGGGCTGAGGAGGGCCGGTGGGGAGACTGAGGCAGCCGCACACAGGGCCACCTGGGCCAAAGTCCTGTGCAGCCCGGCTGGCCCCATCCACGGACTGAGCCTCCCTAGCATTCTTCTCCCCGAACCGGGAATGTTTCTATCATGATGAACATAAAAATAATGCAGTAATAATAGGTAATCTTGGCCAAAGGGGATGAACAAAAGCCCCAAACCCACATTTGAGGATTTTTTTTTTTTTCCTTCTGAGACAGGGTCTCGATATGCAGTTCAGGCTGGCCTTGAGCTCACTTTGTAGTCCAGGCTGGTCTCAAACTCACAACAATCCTCCTGCCTCAGCCTCCTGAATGCTGGGATTATAGGCGTGGGCCACCACACCAAGTAATTCGACTCTGGCTGAAAAGTCCATGGCAAGAGAGCCGTGTTGCAAAAGGAAGGGAGACTTCGTGACAGTGCAGAAGGTTCTGGAACCTGGAAGGCCCCCCTTCGGCAGGCACCCTTTTACTGGAGAGGCAGCTGTGTGGGTCTGGCTGTTGCCCTCTGGGAGGTCAGTGGGGTCACAGTGGAGCTCTCCCCACCCCACTCCCATTGGTTGGGGGTACCACGTGCCCACGCTACCTGGAAGAATAAATGAATGGACTCACAGAAGAGGAAATGGGCCCAGAGATGGACACCGAGGGCAAGAATGACCTCAGTACCGCACCCGCACAAACACTACCGCAGGGCTGGGGGGAAACGGCCTGAACCTCTCAACCATCTCCCTCCTCCCCGGGGCTGAGGGGAGCTAAACTTGGGAGTTGCTCAAATGGGTCAAGGCCGTAGAAGAAACGTCCCAGGCCTGGCCTACAACAGGACAGGGCCGGGGCAGTGGCGGAGCAGCCAGGGTCCGCAGGCAGAGGAGGCGTGGTGGGGAGGGGCAGGATGCGCGCTTAGATACCAGATCCAAGCCACGCGCTGGGCAGGAGGCGGGAGCTGTCAGCCGGCCTGGGGATCTAAGCGCAGGAGGGCGCCCCCAGGACAGCACAGGGGTGAGGGCGGCTTGCTGTCTGCTCCTGCTCAGGCAGGGTCCTGATGTCCGCCTTCACCTGTTATTCCACAGAGCCTTGGACAAACCACAGGTCTCAATCAGCCCAGGCTAGGGAAGCTGAAGCGACTTGTTCAGGTGGCGGCCGGATGGCGGGGTACCAATGCTTTGGGGTGGGGACCCCTGCTAAATGCTGGGGGTTTGTCCCCCGGCTCAGCCAAGCCCCCCGTCCCCCGCCTCCCTCTGAGCTCAGATCCTTGCAGCCCTTCCTTGCCTGCCCCCGGGAACTGTACTGGAGATGCCCACGGGAGGCCGGGACAAGGCACGTGTCACCCCGCCTTGGCCCCGTGACCGCTGCTCCTCCCAGAGGTCACCTTTCTGGTCTGCCAGGCAGGCTGCTCTCCTCCGAAGTTTGCAGGGCGTCCTTTTGCACCCCGGCCCTGCACGTCCTCCTGGGCCGAGCCTGGCCGGGAAGGGGCCCGCAGATGCCGCCTCTGCCCACTCCTCGGCCGGGGCCCCCACGGTGTCGGGGAGCAGGAGGAATCAATCAGGATAATGAAGCCGCAGCCTGCCACGCACCGCGGGGGAACCAGGAGCGGGGGCGCTGCCAAGTCCGCCAGACGGTTCGGAGCAGCCGAGCCCGCGCGGCCGGGCGGTGACGGCGGCGGCGGCGGCGGCGGTGGCGGAAGCGCGGAGCCCGAGCGCAGGAGGCCCAGACGCCGCCCCGCGCAGCCCCTGGCAACCGCGCCTTGGCAACCGGACGCCCGGGAGAAATCTTAAAGCCGCAGCGCCTCCTTTCCCCGCCGCCGCCGCCGCCGCGCCGTTCTCCGGCGTAGGGGTGGGGAAGGGCCCTGCCGAGGAGGGTTCAGGGCGGGAGGCAGGACTTGGGGCCCGACTCCCATTCTCGCTCGTGTATTGCTCGGCGCACGCTGGGCCTGCGTGCCCCGGCGCTGGCTAGGCGCTGGGGAGGGGATCGGGCGGTGATTAAAAATGAACAAGACCCTGCCAAGAAGAGTTCACAGTCTAGCGCGCAAGGCAGCCCAGGCTGGCGGAGGTGAGCGGCGCCGGTGCTATCCAGGACAGAGGAACTTTGGCTGGAGGGCTGAGGGGCTGTTCCGGAATATTCCCGCAGCACCCGCCGCTCCAAGTCGCGGCTTGGACGCTGCTTTGCTGGGCTCTGCTCTGGCGCCCCTCCCCCCAGCTGCCCGGCGAGATGGGCGTTCTCATGATTGCCTTTACCCATCCCATTTTAAAGATGAAGAATTAGAGGGCCAGAGAGGTGAAAAGGCTTAGCCAAAAAGCTCACTTTACCTTTTTTGCAGAATCCAGGACCAGGTCACAGGGCCTTGGCCCCCGACCAGCTCCCGTTTCCGCTGGGCTTATCTGGAAGGACTGGAACTGAGTGGGAACTTACCGATATAAAAAATGTAAGAAGTGAGACTGGACAAAGGGACCGGAAGTAAGAGGTGGCCGCCTTGCCCTTCTGCCGTGCGCTGACCTGACCCTGTCTGTCCCTGTGCTCGTGATCAGGCCCGGATGTGGGCAGAGGGCTCCGAGAGATGACTTCCAGATGTCCCTCTACTTGTGTGATCTGCTGGTTCCTGTCTGAAGTCTAGGCACCATGCCACCCTTCTGGGCATCAGTAGTTGGCAGGGGCTACAAAGTAGGGGGGATTCCAGGCTTTTGAAAAAGGGGTCAGAGTTGCAGGAGATTAGAGAGAAAGGTAATAAGGGGGCTTTGGCAAAAGAAAGCTTGAGGCAGTACCATCGGAGGCTGGGCCTTGTCCTCCCGATGCTGTCCACCTACCTGTCTACTGCTGCATGTCCACTCGGGCAAGAAATCAGTGCCAGAGCCTGGGGTAGATAGCTCACAGGTTTTGGAGCCAAGCTCATCTGGTTTTCAGCACTATCATCTCCCAGCTATGTGCTCTGGAGTGGTTCATTCCATCTCAGAGTCCCGGCTTCCTCCTCTCTAGGATAGAAGCATTCATGTCTACCTTTCGGGGTTATTGTGAGACTTAAATAAGATGGGGGAAAAAAAAAACTATAGCCATGTTTGCCATATGGTAGACTTTACAACTGGGGTAAAATTTAAAATGTCGTTGCTTATTTTGGTAGTCTGATATTACTCTTAAAAGATCTGTCTGGCTACGTGTGATGGCACACACTTGCTGAGGGAGGCTGAGACAGGAGGATCACTGCAAGTTTGAGGCCAGCCTGGGCTACATAGTGAGTTCAAGGTCAGCCTGAACTACGAAGCAGGACCCTCAAAAAACAAAAAGCAAACAAAAAACAAAAACAAGAAACTATCCATGCCTGATTCCTCAGGACCTGTGAATGTTACCTTCTCTACAAAAATGAGCTTTGCAGGCGTGATGATTAAGAATCTTCCCGGGGGATCAAACTCACAACCTCGCACCTGCCAGGACAGGCACTTAAGCCGCTGAGCCAAACTCCCAGCCCTAGTTTTTTTGAGGCAGGGTCGCACTATGTAGCTCAGGCCGGCCTTGCGCTCACATTGTAGCCCAAGCCGGGCCTTGAACTCACAACGCTCCTCCTACCTCAGCCTCCCGAGTGCTGGGATGTTCCAGAATAACCTCCCCAGCTCAAGATTCTTAATCAGCCGGGCGTGGTGGCGCACGCCTTTAATCCCAGCACTCTGGAGGCTGAGGTAGGAGGAGCGTTGTGAGTTCGAGGCCAGCTTGGGCTACAACTCGAGCTCAAGGCCCGTCTTGGAACATCTAGCTGGGCTCAAAATGCCACCCGGGACTAAAGCAGAGAGGGCATTCTGGACACAGGAAACTGGGTGAAGGAATGGGGCAGGACAGACCACTGCCTTCAGGAAATCACCCGAGCTTGGAATAGCAGGAGCATGGAGGTGTGGAGAGCAGGGTGATAGGACTGAAGTGGATGACAGGGGCAAGAAGGCTAAGGGCCTTGGCTTCCACCCCAGAATACAGTCAACCCCTCTGCCCTGCACTGGCACTGGGCTCCAGATCACAGAACCCCAGGCTGCCAGTGCTGGAAAGAAGACTTAGGTTCCATCCAGCATGGTCTTGCTATTTCACATGTAGGGAAACTGAGGCCCACAGCAAGTAGTTCATCGAGAGAGTAAGCTAGACCCAGATGGCCAGTCTGTCTTCTCTCCTAAGCCTGGGTGTCCCATGTCAAGGGGTGCCAGAGATGCTGCCTGGAGGTCCCTTTGTAATCGACTTCCAAAAAGCACAGGCCTTGTGGTCTTTTAAACAAAGAGGGTGCTATTTGCATATTATTTGCATGTTGCTAATTAGATGAGAGGCAGAGTCATTCAGCCCCTGCCCTTCTTGTTCCCCATACTGTCTCGCTCACGTGGAGTTCTTCCTCATCTATTCCTTGACCTTGACAATTTCCCCCCGGAACTCCAGCTCACACCCCACCTCTCGAGTCCCCTGCCCTGGCCGTCCTTACTCTGTGAGGCTTCGGTCCTGCCCGGGAAAGTTGCCTGGTGCTCTTCAGGGTATTGAATCTGGGTGAAGGGTGCTGGAGTTGGATTAGAGCAGAAAGGGAGATGAAGGGTGTTCCTGCTCCAGGTTTTCTGTGGGAATGGGGAGTGCTGAGCTCTGCCTCCCTGTAGCCCAGGCGCCATCTGAATTGGGCCACAGGCGTGGGGGAGGCCGACAGTGCTCCTTGGGGATCTGGTGGGCAGGTGCCAGCTGCATGCCCCAGGCCTGCCCCAAGCCTCTTGGCTGGCAGCCACGCTCACCCCTGAGGGGCTGCCTACTTCTTTGAGAGAAGAAGAATCTTGGGGAAGGTCTGGGAGCAGCCCTTGGCCTGCAGCACAGGGTCAGATTGAGGTCACTGTGTGAGTTATTGTCCTTCCAGTGGGGACAACGTGCCGTCAACTAAGACGACTGTGAAACACTGTGCTAAGGGAAGTGTGGTGCCTGCCTCCCGGAGAGGAGGCACTAACTATTTTCTGATGAGGGACCATCAGTCTCCTGGAGACAAGGAAAGAAAAGGGGTCCCAGAGAGCCACAGGCTGTGCCTGGCCCCCCTTGCAGGTGAGATATTCCAGCCCATCACCTGGTGGTCACCAGGGAGGACACCACACTGTGGCCAGGACAGGTACAAAGCGTGACCTCAGATGTCCCCTGCTCCGAGCCTGGGCTCCATCCCTGCAGCTGACTCAAAGCCGCTGCCTGGAGCTGGGACTTAGGCTCCATGGGAAGCCCTGGGGCGCAGTTCAGGCGAGCAACATGCAGGAGCTGACTGTGCGGGAGGGCAGCGGCTCAGAAACGGGAAGCCAGCCTGGCCTGATGGGGGCTCATTCCCCTCCTGCGTGGGTGAGCTGGGAGCTTGCGTGGATGTGTGCCACGGGGGTCTCGGCTAGCATCCAGCCAGCCCCCATGCCCTGATGTGCGCGCACGGCCCAGCCTGCGTGAGGCGGATGTCATGCACGAGTGCCTTCGTGGAATTCCACCTTCTCTCTTCCCATTTCCAAGTACAACGGGAAGAGAAAGGTCCTCAGTTTCACCATCCCCAGCCCTGCTCCCCTGCCCATGACAGCATGCAGTGGGCCCCACCTTGGTCCCATGTGAGGGACCCCAGCCCCCTCCTGGTCTAGGTAACCCTGGCTTGCCCCAGTTCCTTTGTCCTGGTGGCTCCCTCTGCCCTTCGTGTGTTTCAGGCCACCACCCCATCCAGAGTCCAAACCAGAGGGCACAGAGAGAGGAAGTCGGGGTGATGCCGTGAGTGTGGGAGGGAGAAGGGTGAATCAGATACTGTTCGATTTTGCCTGGGTCCCCTCGGAGCACTGCTGCTCATTTAAAATTCCGATTTAAAGCCGAGAGCAGCTCTTTAAATTTCCACATTAGCATGCCGCCCTGATGCCAAGCCAAGATGTTGGGATGGATTTGGCAGAAACGCCTCCAACAGCGGCAAGCAGCAGCAGTTGCCAGCAATAAAACAACGCATGAATAAAAGAAGGCCGCTTGGCAGCGGCAGCATCCCAGGTAGCTGGGTAAGCCCAGGAGGGGCTCTCTTTTGCTGGGGGGGAGGCTCAGAGGTGTGCAGGGCTGTGCAGGGGCCTGGGCAAGTGCGGGTCTCTGTGACTTTCTGGCCCAGTACCCCACTGATGCCTGCAGTGGAATGTGGGGTGAAGGCCCAGGCAAGATCGGGGTTTATCCCTTGTGCCTGTTTCTCCCCCACCCCTCCAGGGCTATCTTCTTGGAGGGGACAGATGTTGCCGTTGGTGAGGACACAGGACTTGGCCTGCAGCCTGAGTCATCCTGCTTTCATAGGGGCCCGGAGAACAGGTGGGGTCAGAGAGAGAAACATTCCCTAGAATAGCTCCAGATTTGTGACCCCAGGTGTCGTGCTGTGAGGGGTCCCGAGATGCTCCAGGTCGGGAGGTGGGCCACAGCCTGCATGCTGCTACCCGGTTCGGGGTAGGGTGTGGCCGGAGAGGGCAAGCAGCCTGACCTGACTGGAATGCCCTTCAGACCTGTTTGAGGTCAGACAGCAAGGACAGCAAAGAAGTCACCAAAGCCCTGGGCTGGAGGCTGGACACCTCCCAGAGGCCACCTTGTGCACCCTGCACCCCGGGGGGCGGGGTGTGGCACCTGCTATCCCTGGATCTTGTGTTCTCAGTGCTGGTCACCTGACATGGCTCAGTGCTCAGCTCCCAGGCATTTCAGGGGAGCAAACCGATTGTCCCTCCCACTGGGTTTAACCAGCTCCTTCCCGAAGCAGACAGAGGGGAGGTGGCAGATGGTCTCTGCAGTCTTGGCTGAGGCAGAAAAGGGGTTTTCTTCAGAGCACCCTGCTCTGATGGAACTCCCCTCCTTTCCAGCTCCCTCGAGTGGTTTCAGGCTTTGTGAGGGGAGACGTTCTGGGGACACTGGACCCCCTCAGCCCCTGTGGAAGCTGGAGAGTAGGCAGGCAGGGCTTGGCTCTCCAGAACAGGCCCCTTATCCCTGAATGAGATCTTAATGGTTTCCTCAGGGGACAGTGAGATGGCCTGACCCCCGGGTACCCTATTTCACATTGGGGTACCAGAGTGGCTCAGATCTGAGTTTAGCCCACAGAGATGTCCTTTGTCATTCATTCATTCACTCACTCACTCACTCACTCATTCATTCATTCATTCAACAAATATTTACCCAAACACTGCTTTACCAGACGTGCTGTGGTGGGCAGAGGCAGACGTGGTCACTGCCCTCCTGGAACTTTCCACCCCCAAACCCTGGGGCCATCATTCAGATGACTGCACAGCAGGCAGGACATCACTGCACTAAGCGGGAGGTACATATAGTACCATGTGCGTGCAGGACTGGGGATTTCATGGAGTCTAAGCAGCAGAGGAGGTGCTTGCGGAGAGACAGAGCAGGAACAGCCTGAGGGGAGCAGGAGGACTGGCAGCGACATCACAGAAGCAGAGGAGGGGTGGCCCAGCCCGAGAAGCCTCTCGCCCTGACTTTGGTACTTGCAGGTTGGTGTCAGAGATGGAAAGGTGAGGCTCTGCTGCCGTACATGGCTCCCTCTCCCCTCCCTATGCTGAGCCTCCCTCTAGCCGCCCCCCCCATTACTGGAGCAAAGGCACTGTACGGGCTTGGTCCCCTCTGCCCACTCAGGGTTCCAAACCCCAGCCATCAGTCTTCAAGGAAAGGCCCAGGCCTCTCCTCCCCATATCTGCCCCCTGTAGGGCCCCCCATCCCCTAACTGCTTCCTCCTTGCACCGGCCTTCCAGAAAGCTGCGGAGGCTAAGCAGCTCCCAGGGGTGCTCAGGGTGAATCTGAGTGTCTTAGGTGGGGAGAGGGAGCGGTGGGGAGCTGGGGAGGGGGCTGCCCACCCGAGGCGGCGTAGAGCCCAGAGCCTTTTCCATCGCAGACACCCCATCTGTCTCCCACAGAAGGCTCGGGTTGGAAGGGGTTTGGAGGAGGGGGGTTTGGCGGGTGAAACTTCGCCTGTGAGCTAGCACAATGGTGGGGAGAGGGTGCTGGCCAGGGGAGTAGCGGGTGGGTCAGGGAGGGTGGTGTCAGCCTGGCTGCTGTCTTGGCCACTGGGGACCGAGGTCTGAGGCTGGACTTGCAGGGGAGGAGGATGACAGGGACTCCACCTTATGGCTGTCCTGAGACAGCTCTGTGTTCGGTTTGGATTTATAACTCCCAGGCCCCCTCCACACCCTGCCAGGGGCAAAGAGTGGCAACCCCTCTGCCAACAGGGCAAAGGGGCAAAGCGGGCTGGGCGGAAGCAGAGCTACAGGAGCCTAAGCCCTTCCTGCCTCGGCCATCCACCTGACAGTGTTAGAGTGTTATTACTTTAATAGAACCTGCCGAAGTCCAGCAAGGTAAACCTTGTTGCTGTACTTGGTCTACGGATTTGGCAAGAAGAGGGTTAAAAGGTTAAGCAGGTAATGAGCAAGGAGAGAGCCGCCCAAACGCAGGGTTCTGACTACTCGGGCGCCAGGTTACCGTAGGCCTCCCTTGCTTCTCGTTTTTTGTCGGATCAGGTGGGGGCTTTTTGGGGAAGCGTTCAGAATTCCTTCCTAAGTAACTACAAGACTTTGGGAGACACCCAGGGCTTGGGGGGGCCCTACGGTGGCGCAGCGCCCCCTCCTGGATGCCAGCATCCGGACACTAGGAAATGGAAGCTGATGGGCTCTCTCTCTGGACTGGAAAGTGGGCAGGACACAGGGGCGCGGGGGAGCGCGGCAGCAGGGTCGGGCTCTACTCCAGGCCCCGGGGCTGACCCTGGGGAGCCCTGAGGATGTCTCCACGTTCTAAGAACTCTCCCCCAACCTGTGCTTAAGAGCATGATTCCCCAGCTCCCCTGACCCCGTATCCACTCTAGCCTCCCGCTCTTCCTGTTGAGAAGTTCCCCCCACCAGGGGTCACCCCCTTCCTTCAGGCTGGAGCTGAAGCCCTCTACGAGCCCGCTGCAGCAAGTGCCAAGAGAACCCAAGACAGAGTTTCAGTTATTAAATATAAATAGACAGGGGAGGGAACTGAATACAGAGACAGATATTATATCTCTTATTTCCTGCAAATTATTAGGAAGAAGGCACTAGCGGTTGCTAAGCAACAGGTCTGCACAGAGGACGAGGCACCAGAAGAAAAAGCTTCTTTCGACAGAATTTTGGGGTGAGAGGCAGGGAAGGTGGGGGTCAAAGGGCTCTGGACTGGCGGGCGGGCGGGGCTGGATTGTTCTCCAAGCCCAGCCCTTCCCCGGGCCTCAGCAGGCTCCGCCCATCCGCACAACCTTCAGGATTGGCGGCAGGAGGAAGGCCGCAGACACTCCTCCCTGCCAGGAGGAGGAGGAGGAGGAGGAGGAAACCTGGTTTCCATAGCAACCCAGAAACAATCCTGGCCTCTTTTGGCTCAGGGCTTGTTTGTGACCTCTTCTCCTCTCGGGGCGCCCATTATCAGAGACTGCTTTCTGTGACCCCCACCCCCGACTTTGGAATGGGGTGGAGGGTTCCTAAAAAAAGTTAGGGGTGGGGGCGCTACAGAGCTACTTTTTGACCCTACAGTGAGACCAGGAAGGGGGAAGGTGACTTTCAGGGGCTCTGAAAGGGCTGCCAGAGCCTCTGACCTCCGAACCTCCTAAGGGGCCGCAGCGCCCTGGGCCCGGTCGTGGCGTCTGGCGAAAGCGGGGTCTAGGCTCGCGCTCCAACGGGCAGGAAAAGGTCGGGAGTGAGAAGCCCGGCTCCTTTGTGCCCCTCGACCGCTCGGGCCCGGCCTCCTCGGCCCCAGGTCCACCGCGCCGAGACTCGGGAATGGAGATATAGAACATTAACGTATGTCAAGTATAAGTGAGTGGCACCGAGGGGCATAATCTGTTTTTCTAATATGACCACAAGCAGAGTGTTAGAAGAATTAGGCCGACAGCTGCTGGTCCCCCCTTGCTCTCCCGCCCGCCCCGTTCCCCCGCTCGCGCGCGCCAATGGCAGCCGAGCCCCGCGCCGATTTCTCTTCATCTTCCTGCTCCAGCCCGCGCTCTTTCCGCAGGCGGTGCTGCGGAGCCGGCAGCGCCCGCGTCACACCTTACTGCTCCCCGAGATTGCTCCACAGAGAGCTCAAGGAGATGGCAATTCGGCGCCGGCGCCGGCTGGCAGCAGTTGGGAGAGGGGAAGGAGAAGGGAGAGGGAGGAGGGGAGGGGGAAAAGTTGGCACGGATGCCAAGTTTTTCCCTGGAGAGACGGTGGGGTGGGGGGAGCGAGAGGAGAGGGAAAATGACATAGAGAAAAGGAAACACGAGAGGAGGGGGGAGAGAAGGGAAAGAGGGAGGGAGGGAGGGAAGGAGGGGGGAAGAGAGAGAGACAGGGGGAGAGAGAGGGAGAGAATGGGAATTAAGTTCTGCAGACATCCACATGTGGGCATGCCTGGCTCACCTGACTCATGACCCGCTAAAGATCACGCCACCCAGTAGGGGTTCCCACCCACCCTCTCCCTACTACCTACACACACACACACACACACACACACACACACGCACGCACACACACACGCACTCCCAGTCAACCTGGAAGCCAGGCCGTGTTGTGTGTTAGTGCGAGTGTGTGTTCGTTCGCCTGTATGTTGTCTGTTTTGGATCGCAGTAGAATGCAGTATGTAAATGAGATGGTTATTACCGCAATGTTCATCAAGCTGAGCTGAGAAGACATTAATAGCCTGATGAATATGCATGTGAATTTGTTAATTAAGTTAATTATTCTGCTGAAAATGCATTCGTCTTCCAAGGACATTTTCCCAATGATTTTTACATGCTCTAGCCATTAGTCATGCTATATTTTATCAGGGAAATGAGTTTGCTTAAGTTGTAAAAAAAAAAAAAAAAAAAAAAGGAAAAAAGAGAAAGAAAAGATGGGCGAGAAAGGAGAAAAAAAAGAAAACAAGCAGAAAATGTGCTGAAGTTGAGAGGGGAGGCATCTAAGGCTGGCCGCAAGTTGGAGGCCCAGCTGGGCTTTTGAAGCCTGCCCTCGATTTTTATGGGTACCTCACTCTACAATTTTTTGCCCTTTTTTTGATGACAAACTTTTTTTTTCCAGTGCCAAATTTCCAACACATTAATTAATTGTTGTAGCCAATTAACTGTAGTTGTGCAAATGAGTTTAGCACTAATTACCATGCAGTGCCTGTAATCACATAAAAAACTTGCTGAGAGAGAGAGAGAGAGAGAGAGAGAGAGAGAGAAAGGAAGGAAAAGGCCGGGGAAGGGATGGTGCCAGCAGAGGAGAAGACCAGACTAGAAGGGCAGCTGAGGACAGGCTGACCTCCTGGGTGGAGAGTGCCCCGCCTCCAGCCTCAGGACTCTGGGGTAAGAAGAACCAGCAACAGAGGCTCAATCTGGCCCAGCCTCGGTGGTCACCCTCAACTCATGGCTGGAATTACTGGGGAGGAGTGGGGTACAGTCGAGAGACAGGATGACGAGCTGCCTCAGCGTGGCTCTAGAGCTGTCAATGTGGAGAATGCGCGGTGGAGGTTAGGGGTAGCCCATAGGATAGGCCGAGGGAGCATCTCACTTGGGTGAGTGGCGCATTCCTAGAATCCCAGCCATCTGGGAAGTTGAGGCAGGAGAATCAGAAGTTTGAGTCCAGCTTGGTCAACTTAGTGATTCAGTGAGACCCTGTCTCAAAACAGAAAATAAGAAAAGGGCAGGGGCTGGAGCTCAGTGTGAAGGCCCTGCTTGACTCCCCAGTATTGAGGAACAATTTAAGAGAAGGGCGTCCTCCAGCAGGAAGTGGGAGGTGGTCAGACACAGCTCCCAGAGGGGGAGAACCTCTCTGTACACTGGCATCTCTGCCGTCTGTCACGCCTAGGTGACTGCATAGTGTTCACCTGTCAGCTTCACCAACGGACTTCATCAGCTTCTCAAGAGCTCACTGCCAGGCCTGGCCAGGGGAACGGTAGCAGTGAGGGGAAGGCCAGGCGCTGGACTGGCGTTTTGCTCCGGCTTCCGCTGAGCTGATGCTGAGGGTTAGAGGAAAGGCATCTCCGCCACCCTACCCCGGCTCTAAGTGCCTGGCGGGGTGTGGAGAGCTGGGCCCTCTTGAAAGCCATGCTCTTCTGTGCTCCTGGGAAAATGACTCTCGGCCTCAGTTTCCCTCATCTACAAAATGGAGAGAGCAGGAGCATCTGTGAGGAAGTGTGTGTCTTAGTTCCTTTCTTTGTGGCTGGGTAACAGTATCTGACACCTGCAACTGGAAGGGAAAGGTGGTTTAATTTAGCTTCTGTTTTAGAAGTTCCAGACCATTTGGTGGACTCAAACATAGAGACAGCAAGGCCAAAGTGTCTGGGAGGGGGAGGCCACTTGGGTCGTGGCACAGAGGGGAGGGAGGAGCCAGCGAGGGAGGCAGACCCTTCTACCACCCCGCCCCCCATCAGTTCTTCCTTCCCCAGAGTCCTGAGAGTGGCTGGAAGGCTCCCTCAGCTCAGAGGCAGGGTATTTCCTGCCTGGGAGTCCCACCTATTCCCACGGGACCCCCCCTTCTACGAGCAAGACAGCCATGACACCCCCATCATTCGGTCCCCCTTCAAAGCCTGCCTGTGAGTACGTGAGGCTTTGCGGGGTGGGGGTGGGTCCTGTTAGAAACCATAATAATTGTGACTATAAAAAAGTCAGCAAACCAAGCAAAATGGGCAATTTCATTTACTGCTAGTACTAGAGTACAAAGTGAGAGAACTTGGCTGATAGACAACATGGTAACGTTAAACATGTTCAGACAAAAACTCACGTTCATAAAGAAATTCAGACATGACTGTTCATGACAACTTTATGCGTGATAGCCAAAAACTGGAATCAGCCCAGATGTCCTTCAACAGGTAAATGGTTAAAGAAACTGTGGTATATCTATACTAGGAGATAAATGGAAGCAATGAACGATTGATACCCATGAAAGCTTGGATGATCTCCAGGTAACTGTGGTGTGCGAAAAGAGCCCATCCTGAAAGGTTACACGCTGGATGTTCCAATTCTTCAAGTGACAAAATTTACAACAGAGGTCAGAGGAGTGGTGCAAAATGATGAGGGGGTAGGGAGGAAGTAGGGAGATAGACATGAGCAATCTTTGTGGTGCTGCGAGTGTGGTGGTGGGTACACAAACCTGTACAGGTAATAAAACAGTTTAGGACTTAATAGGCACACATGCACACAGGAACATGGGAGAACAAGAAAAATATTCACAAGGCCAGTGGACTGTAGCAATGGCAGTATCGAGCTGTGATATTCTAACACTGCTTTGCAAAACGTTCCCCTTCAGTGAAAGTGGGTAAGGTGTACATGGGATCTCTGTATTATTTCTTAACAACAACATGTGAATCTGTAATTATCTTTTTTTTTTTTAAAAAAGCTATGATAAATTATTAATGTCTCTGCTGGGTATATGGGACAAGGAGCTGCCTGTGTGTTCTCGTTGCCGAATTCCAGAGAGGAAGATTAATAAATATTATTCTCATTAGGCTACATCAATAAAACGATCATAACCA
>RJWM01014377.1:0-13718 GCA_004363535.1 Dasyprocta punctata
GGCCATCTTGGAGGAAGTCCTATATTATCTTCTTTTAAATATTTTTACTTAACATTGGTATTATAGGATTTATGCATTGCTACACATCCATTTTCATGAAGTATATACTTTTAAAAATTTTTTACCTGTGGCTTATTTGTTTATTTATCAGTGGTTTTGTTATTGCTGGGAATCAGTAACAGGGCCTCACTGCATGTGAGGCTAGTACTCTACCACTGAGACACATGACACCCTTCACTTCTTCATTTTGATTCTCTGTGTGTTGTCAGAGGTGTAATAAATCTTATAGGCACCATATCATTTGGCGTTTTCTTTTTTTTTTTTTTTTTGCGGCACCAGGGATTGAACTCACAACCTCGCGCCTGCCAGGGCAGGCGCTTAAGGCACTGAGCCAAACTCCCAGCCCTGATTTTTTGAGGCAGGGTCGCACTATGTAGCTCAGGCCGGCCTTACACTCGCGCTGTAGCCCAAACCGGCCTCGAACTCACAACGCTCCGCCTACCTCAGCCTCCCGAGTGCAGGGATTAAAGACGTGCGCCACCATGCCCGGCTTCTGGTGTTTTCTTTAGAATGTCTTTTTATTAAAAAATTTAATACATTTATATTTTAGGTAGTTGTTATTAGGACTGACCACTGCCATTTCATCCATTATTCTCTGAGTGTTTTGTAGGTCTTTGTTTCTTGCTTTTTCTTCTGGTATATTCATTTGTGATTAGCTATTTTCTGTAGTTACATGCTTTAATTTCTTACGTTTTTTCTTGTTTGAATGTACTATATGTTTTTACTTTGTGATTGCCATCTGACTTACATTTAAAAAAAGTCTTTTAGCTATCACAATCTATTTTAAACTATTCACATATTAACTTTCATTGCAGACAAAAACTCTGTAAAGTTTTATTTTACCATTCCCTACATTTTCTGATTTAGATGGCATAAATTTCTTGATTTGGATACTTATGTCTTCTTCCACGTTTTTCATGCTAGTCTTTCTTCAAATAAACTTTCTGTCCCTTTTTCTCTCCTCCTGCATCTTGCATTTTGTTTATAGTAAGTCTTTTGACACTGGCTTTGGAATCCTGTAGGCATTCTTTATTCCGTTCCATCATTTCTTTTCCTTGCACAGTACATTTTTAAATAAACTGTCTTGGAGTTTGCAAATTCTTTCTTCATCTTGATTATTTCTGCTGTATATTTTTGTTATATTTTTCATTTCCTTCATTGTAAATTTTAGCGCCAGATTTTTATGTGATTTCTTTCTCTTGGTTAAACTTGTCATTTTGTTCATTTATTGTCTTTGTGACTTTGATAAACTGCTCTTTGTGTACTTTCTTGACTTTGTCAAGTATTTTTAAATTTTTTATTTGGCACTGTAATCTTTTGGTGATGATGTGTTTCTTTTTGATGTTAGGTCTTGACTTATTTTGAATCCTGTGAAGTTTTTGGAGCACTCTTCTCTTTTTGACTGTGTGCTGGTTTCCCTGTGGGAGAGAGGAAGGGTGCTGGCTGGATCAGGTGAAGAAGTTTTTGCTCTGATACAGGCATAGCCAAGCTGTCCCTGTGTACCTCTGCCAGCTGCAATTCATGTGGGTGAGGTCTGCAAGTGTCTTCAGCTTCCAGCTCTGTTTGTATTTTCAGCAGGAGTGAGAGTTATTGGGGCTCTTTTGTGGCAGTAGTATCTAGGTTTTTTCAAATGTTATGTCTTTTTACTTTTCCACTAGGGAAATCATGAGTGAGAGGTTCACTGACTTGTGGACCCACTCTCAGATGAATGATGCCTATTCAGTGGCCATGAAACCAGGTTTGAAGCATACCTGGCTTTCCCTCTGGGTTCCAGGGCATTCTGGGTGCTGGTGACCTTATTTCCTAGTGATAATCATTTGTATGGTTTTGCTGCTTGTGAAGATGCTATGAAGTCAGAGATGAGACCGTGGGGTGTGCAGAGTTAATTAGGCTCTGTGTACAAGCTGAGATTTTGCTCTTTATGGTTCCTGAAGTGATGGCTGAAAAGTAGGCCTGAATTTTCAGGAAGAGACCTTGACTCCCAGATCTGGGCAGTCATGGGGTGGCTCCAAGTATCTGGGGCAAGGACAGGCCTTGTACAGCCACAGAGCCTACTTATAGAGTGTGCACATTCACTAAGTTTTGTTGCTCAAGTTAGGAGCACACTAGGATTTGGTAGAGAGGTAGCATTTTTGTCCTGGGGTTGCATAGTGAGAGATATACATCTGGTTGCCCCTTCTGGGGTTCCCCAGCAGGAGTTGCTGCTGATTACTTTAGTGGCAGAAGATGTTGATGTCCTCAGTGCAGAAGGCCACTTGGTTTGGGAAGCTCAAATTGCATGACCGATTCCAATAACCTTTCTTTTCTTCTTTTTTCCAAGCATGTGTAGGCGTCTCAGGTATGCTGATATCATTTGCTGTCGTTTCTCTGTTGCTGCTGATTCTTAAATATGCCATTGACCTGTTATAAGGTGATTTTAATTTGTGAAAAGCTTTGTATCTTTCCTTTTCTCTGTAATTGTTTTTTTCAGAAAGCTGAAGCCTGATGTCTTGGTTACTTTTCTCTCATTGCTGAGACAAAATACCTGGCACCCAAAATAAAGGAAAGAAAGGTTTATTTAGCTTACAGTTTTAGGAGGTTTCAGTTCATACTCAGCTGGCTCCAAAGCAGGGTGGCGTGACTAAGGGTCAGCCATTCATGGTGGCCACTAGTGACAAGAGCAAAAGGGCAAGAGGGAAAAAGCTCGCCTCCTTCCCTTCGTTATATTGTATGCAGGCTACCTGCCTCTGGGCAGGTGCAACACTCACACCACTAATCTCAGTGCTATATAGTGAACCAATGACATTAACACTAGACGGAGCTGCCACCATGACTGCTTGAGGCTTTGGAGGGGACATCTGACACAAACCATAACAGCTGGTTTCACACTTTGGTTATATCCTTTATCCTCTGTGATATTTCTAAATATTTTCTTTTGCCATATTGCCTGTGAAACTGATAGTGGATCTAGAGCTAGTAGGGGCAGGATTATTTTAGCCAGAGATATTCATTGGTGGTAGTTAGTATATACCTTTATCAGTCTGTGTGTCTCTTTTTTTGTGTTTGATGTCATTGATATTCAATGCTGAGATCCACTTGTTTCTTGGTGAGCAGAAAATGGTGATATCTTATTTCTTTCATGCTTTCTTCAGTTTTTATCTGGAATATTCCCATACAGAGAACCTTTCCCTTAAATTCAAAGTGGTACAGTTTGAGTAGGCTTGTTGGAACAAAATACGTGGTCCTTTCTCTTCATGATTTTTAAAAATACAAACAGTTGTGATTTAGGATGGTTTGATGAATGATTTTTCAGTTTTATGATGGTATAAAAGTGGTACGTATTTAATAAAAGCCAGTCTTCAAGTTTTGAATTTTGATTTTTTCTGAGATTAGTAAGTGATTTGTTAGATGACATACATTCTTGTCATGTAGGGCTGCAGTGAGCTACAGCTCCTACTCAGCCTCACAGCCATGAAGGTAACCAGTCCATGTTCAGTGGGGTGTTCATTACCAGAGTCCAGCAAATTATGTGATGTAATCACTTCTTTGTTGTAAAGTAGACTTTGTGTCAGCTGATTTTTCCAAATTATCAACTAATGTCAGTTAGTTAAGCATAATTAAGGTAGGAAAGGCTAGGCCATGATGTTTAATAAGCCAGGTATATTAAATACATCTCCCAATTATGATATTTTCAATTCATGATGGATTTATTGGGTCATAATCCCATTGTAATTCAAAGAACGTGTACTTAAAGGAAATAACATTGATACTTTATGTCTTGGTTACTTTTCTCTCATTGCTGAGACAAAATACCTAATTCCCAAACTTAGGGAAGGAAAGGTTTATTTCTTACAATATTGGAAGTTTCAGTGCATGCTGAGCTGGCTGCAAGGCAGGGTGGTGTGGCTGGAGGGCAGCTGTTCATGGCCGCTGTAAACAGCAAGGTGTGAACCAGCAAGGGAGAGAAGACACACCCTCTTACTGCCCTTACATTGTATGCTGGTTCCACCCCTGGCCAGGTGCATCTCTCACACCACCAATCCCAGTGCCAGACAACAAACCAATCATGAATGCCAGACTCAGCCCCACCCATGATTACATGAGGCTTAAGTGGGGGCCTTCTGACCACGCTATATCACTTTAGCATCCTCTGATAGTGGCATTTATTTTTCTTTTTAGTATCTGCATAAACACATGCCTTTAAATATATTTGATGTTTCATTAATAGCTTTGCATGTGTTGTCTTGATAGTCATATAATTTTGTTTGTGGCCAATGGTAGTCTCCTTATGTTGGCTCTCTAGCCTTTTTCATAGAATCCTGCTAGTTGCTGATGGCTTCTGTGCCCCCTTTTCTGGTGATATATCTCAGGTTCACCTTGTGTATGTTCTGTCACCAAAAGAAAGAAAATGAAATCATCCTGCAGGGTTATCGTGTGGCAGAACTTTCAACAGTTAGAAACTACTGTGGAAATCTAGGCTAATATACTGCATTATAACTCATATATGGAGTTTAAATATGGCTAGTGATATAAAAGCTTATTTAATTAAGGTTTGTATTTTAAATATTAAGTGTTAATTTACCTTGTGGTTATGTAAGGTGACTTTTCCTGTTCCTTAGGCTTTTCCAGCCAACCAGATGATGACCAGGTGAACGTGATGGGCTTCTGCTTTTTTGGAGGCTCCAGGGTTACTCTTCTGGCTTCCAAAACCTCTCGTAAGTGAAACCATATTTGATGCTTTTGAAATTGTCTGTTGAGGATACCACATCCCAGAGCATTCTCAGATCAATGGTTTTTGCATGGGTGAAGGCACTGTTCAGTTAGGCACCAAAAACTAAGAACCACTGTATTAAGTCTATTGGATATAAAAGTTATAAATTAAGAGTACTTCTTTTTAGAGGTAAGAGACTACAGTTTGCTGACTGAGGAGGTTTTGAGAAATCAATGTAAGGAAGTAAAAAATGTTTTTAACATAGATTATGGTGAAGAAGGTTTTAGGAACTCCTACAAATGAATTTTTGGAAGGAGTATTCTTACATCTCCCATTGGACTCTGACGAAAATGAAGATGAAAGCGTTTTGTGCTGAGATTAAACTAGCAGGGAAAAACAGTGATTTTGTAGTCAAGTTTGAATTTCAGTTTCATAGTAGTTTTTAATGAGAATAATATTTCAAACAAGTAAAAACTGACTTCTGAAAAAACCGAAGGAGTTAGTAGGATCCAAAAATCACAATAGGTATTATGAAAGTGATAGAAGAGGAAACACCTAAAAAAGGGAAGGTGGTAACCACTGTTAAATTTCCTATTATCTTGTTTTGAATTCTTGTATCATTTTCATAATTTTGTTAGGTTTGGTTTTATTCTGTCTTGTTTTGTTAGATTTTACTATGTCTGATGGTATGGGCTACTATTTTGAAGATAGCAGGATATCTTGTGATAACCATTATTTATTCTGTTTTATCTTGTTTGGAAGTCCTGTAATGCATTCACTCTTTTGTTTTGATTGGTTTTATTCTGTTTTGTTTTGTTTGATTTTTTTATGTGTGATAATATGGACAGTTATTTTGAAGAAAACAAGGGACATTATAGTACCCTTTGTTCATTTCCTATTATCTTGTTTTGAAGTTCTGTAATGCTTTCCTTCTTTTGTTTTGATTGGTTTTGGTCCGTTTTGTATTTTATTTTATTATGTGTGAAGGTACGGACAGCTATTTTGAGGAAAACAAGAGACATTATGGTAGCCGTTGTTGATTTTCTATTATCTTGTTTTTAAGTCCTATAATGCTTTCATTCTTTTGTTTTGCTTGGTTTTGTTCTGTTTTGTTTTGTTTGATTTTATTGTATGTGATTGTATGAAAAGCTGTTTTGAAGAAAATGAGAGACATTATGGTAACCATTACTGATTTCCTGTCATCTTGTTTTGAAGCCCTGTAATGCTTGCATTGTTCTGTTGTGATAGGCTTTATTCTGTTTTGTTTTGTTTTATTCTCTTTAAAATAAAAAAAAAGAAAACTGACTTCTGATATATGTAGTATACTAAAGCTACTGAACTATTATATATACTTTTTATGAAAATAAACTGAGGCTATTAAGAAGTATTTAATACATTTGTCTTGGGGCAAATCTATGTGTAGTTTTTACAATTGTATTTCCATTTCTACTTCATTCATTTGCAGTTGTAGTTGGTTATTTTATAATAAATAGAGTAAAATAAGGACATTATTTCTGAAAAAGAAACTTTTAAGCAAGAGGAACATACTGGCTCTTATAAAAAACTCTGTTTCCTTTGCTAAAATAGTAACAATTTGAAATGTGTATGTTTGTGAGTGATGAAATAAATGTGGGTACAACTGAATGCTCTACACTAAGGTGCAGATAACAAAGACAGCTCTAAGAAACATGAGAAGATTCTGTACTTTTTATGGTCAATTGTAGTCTTCTTACATCAGCACCATTTAAAAATTATTTTATTATGGTAAGAACACTTCCTGGGCATGGTGGCACAATCCTGTAACCCTAGCTGAGACAGGATTGCAAATTCAAGACCAGGTGGCTACCTTAGTGAGAACCTGTTTCAAAAAGGGCTGGTGTTGTGGCTTATTGACAGAACAATTGCCTGTGCAATGCCTTGGGCTCCATCTCCAATGCTGAAAGAAAAAAAAAAAAAAAAAAAAACAAGAGTGAGACCCCATTACTAGGTCTACCTTCTTTATAAAACTTTAAGTGCATCATACAGTAGTGTTTAGTGTAGATATATGGCACCATTTTGCTTTTTTCCCCTTTAATCTTTAATGGGGACCCCTGCTGTGGACTCCAGTCTCCTGCAAGGGGTTACAGCACATGGCGAAAAGAAAGAGCAGAGACAAAATGGTGATGCAATGGAAAACTGAGAAACTGAGATGACCAGTTGTTCACAGGGAACAAAAGCCTATGAGGCAGCCAGAACCTGGGTATTCATAGATTAGATCTATCAAGGACAATGGATGAAGGAGAGTGAGTGTTTCTGGGAATAGTAATGGCAATTATGGTGGGATTGCAAGAAGACCAAAGCATTCTTGCTAGGATGAGAGAAGGGGCAGTAAGGAGACTGTAGTTTCCTCGGGGAAACTGTTTACTATTGCTACTACATTGCTTTGAAGATCCTTGTTGTCCCCAGCAGGTCTTGTCTTGCCCTGTGAGCACCACAGTATCTCTAGCTGTAGGGCTTCAGCTATGACCAGAAGAAAGCAGGGAGTTTCTGCATTCCATTCTGGCTCAAAGAGCATGACGAGTACAGCCTTGGACATCCTCTAGAATCAATTTATAATCCATGGTTCCCAACGAATCTTCAGCTGGATGATGGGGTCATTTTGGTGCATTTCTCTTATTCTTTAATTAAACTAAAAAAAAAAAATTGTTGCTAGTATTTCGTTGGGAAATCACAAACACCTGCCTGACTTAGACTGTTAGTGAAATAGGGTGAATCTAAAACCAAGAACATTTAAAAATGCAAATATTTGTGCAAGTAAGGATATTTATACACTAATATATCATGGTTTTTCTTCTTTTAGATAAAGTGGCTTTTATAGCACTAATATTGCCCAGGATTACCTTACTATTATCCAAATTTTACCAAATATTCAGAATTTTTCACCTCCTCTGAGCACATGGCAAGGCCTTACACAGCTGTCTTGTGGGTAGATAAGTAAATATAGAATGGGATGGCCAATTTTTAAACAAGGAACCAGGTAAAGCATTAAAAACTGACACCTGAAGAGTAGCTGCTATCAGCAGTCTTTGTATTCCTTTTGGCTTCAGTGACTCACATTGTTGCCTAGGAGATGCCTTTCATAATGAGAATATAAGTGTGAAAAGAGTGAAGTTTTGTATGGCTGAGGCCAATGTTGGTTCTTCCTTCTGCTCTATCAGAGCATTCATCTCCAGGAAGGGATGAAGTAATTTGTACCAGACCAGTGTTTGGTATTTTTCTTTTTCATGAAAAGCACATAGTGTTACTTGTATGAAATGTGAGTTAACAGAAAAATCCTATATATGGAACAAAACCCAGTATTTCTTCCATAGTTAGCAGTCAAATGAGCAATAAGTCATACGGAGTTGTGCTTGGCTCTTGGATGCTATTCTCTGTGGTTTCCACATATTCATTTCCTTTTAAAACTGACTTGATAATGAAAGAAAGCTTCAAGCATGCTATATGGGAATTTTAGTTCAATTTCCTGATTTGGTATAAACCAATTAAAGCAGACAAGTGAGAAGAGAGAAAATAAGGCAGAAAATTAACCAAGTTAAGAATAAAATCAGACTCAAATAATATTGTATAGTTGATAGAACAGTGGCAGTGTAAAACTAACAAGTACTTTAGTTCTAGTTTTCACAATGTTCAAAATATAAAATCAAATGATTTGTTTGGGAGTTGTATAGCCTGTATTGTTGCTGAGTCCAGGATAAAATTTTTCACATGGATATTTATGAAGAAAATTATTTCAGTAATGTCTACATAGTTCATGCCTTATAATTATGTAATTATGTAATCATAGTTTATATGTGACAAATTTCATAGAACTTTACACGATAATGGTAAAACTCAGTCTTCTAAATATAATTCTGAGCCCAGATTAGTGTGGTCTAAGCTACAGCTTGATTGAAGGGCAAATTTAGAGTATCCAGTGTTGTAGGATTTTAGTATATAAGAGTGATAGCAAACCTTTTAGACACCAGGTGCCAAACTGGAACTCAAAACCCATTTATTAATTGCAAAGTGCCAGTACTACAATTAAGCCTTAATACTCTTGATTTTAGTTTAGAAACAACAACTTTATACTAACATCTTTTGTCTTAAATGAAAAACACAATAATATGTGTCCTGTGATTTGCCACCACTTGTATATAGTGTTTTCAGTAAAGATTGGACAATTAACTCCAGTAATTCTGAGTTGAGAAGTAAGATGATGGAGTTGTGGCTTTGTTTTAAAATGAGCAATATTAGAACATGTTTGAGTAGTCATTGAAATGGTTGAGTTCAGCAGGAGAAGTGATGATCAAGAAGAAGTGAACCACAAAGCAGTGAAATTCTGGAGAAGAGGAGGCGGAATGAGATGCATGTCTCTCCTTCCCCATTCTTGTGCTGGGTGTTGAAACCAGGGCTGCATGCATACTGAACAACTGTTGTACCACAGAGCTAAACCCTAGCTCAAGGAATACACTTTCACAAGTCCTCTGTAAATGGAGGGATTGGGTAATGTCCAGGGAGACTTTATGTATTGTTGTTGGAAAGACAAGGGAGCTTTAATGATGTTTAAATTTGAAAAAAAAAAAAAAAGGAAAAAAAAAGACATGACATTGGTTTCCTGGAGGATAAAATAGCAACTCAGAAGGAAAACAGGCAGTGTTGAATTTCCATTTAACAATTAGGTCTTGCTTGCATTTTGAAGTGAAGCCAGTCATCTATGTTAGGTAATTTTCCTGGCAAAGTGGTTGGTTCGTTGGGATCCAAGTAGCTAAAACAGATCTTAGATTTTAAAACACAGAATTAAAGATAACATAGTTTTATAATGTGGTTATAATGATGGACTATCAAGTCCTGAGCTGATAGAGATATAAAGGTTGGAGAAAATTCTGAAAAATTAATTATTTTTGTGGACCAAAAAATCTATAAGATTAGAAAGGTCAAAGTAGTAGGAATTCCAAAGCTAGCGAACTAGACCAACAAAAGGTGTAGTCAGAAAATTCATCAGTTGCTGTTGTCAAAAGCTGTTACAATGATGAGCTCATCAGACAAGGTGAGACTATGGGGAGTGGGCTGCTAGCATGGAGACCAGGAAAGGAGATGGCACAGTTGTGGATACTGAAAAGGCCTATTTGATGTTTAGCCCAAATGAATGAGAAAAAGAAACACACTTCTTTTCTGCTGGGTGTTTCAGACCAACTAAAAGTGATATTGATGTTAATCAAACTTAACCTGTTATTATATATTAAGGTAAATTAAAGCTTCTCAGGGATTATCTTTGAGACCATGAACAGAACCTCTTAACTCCTCTGTCAGTGTCACCTGAAGATAAATCATGGTTTTGCTTGACCACATGGCTTCCCTAGGAAGCATGGGAAATATTTTTTCTTTTGGTGATTCTCCTTTTAGCACCATGTACCTTGGTTGATACCTGTCCAATTGGGTCTAACAATCTCCCAGATCAGGAGGTTGTAATTCACCAGAGTTGTGGGACCTTGTTGAAGTCTCCTCATGTTTTGGGTCCTTGTTGACCTTGGAGGCTCAGGGCCAAAATATTGGCTGCTCTTTTGGCCTAGTTATCTTTTTGTTTAGCTTTAGTTTAGCTTTGATAATCAAACCTCAGCTGCTGCACACCCAAGAGGTCAGTTATACCAGTATTGAAGTGGCAGCAGTAGGTTTAATTCTCATAATCTTGTCTGGACACTGGGTACTTTGAATTATCAAGTATTGCTGGAAAACTGCCATTTCTTTAACCATGATTATTTTAACAGAAAACAGTCTTAAAGTTTTATAGGGAAATTTGAAATTGAGCAAACATACAACCATTGTGATGTCTCATATCTAAAAAAAATTTAAATTTTAATTTCAGTATTAAATACTTTATCACAAAGAAGAGCCATAAATTGTTAGGTAGGATATTTGTTTATTCTCTCTCCTTGTTATAAAACCAAGTTTGAGCCCTTCTCTTTTTATTCTTTTAACTTACATTTGGAGAAAAATCAACCTTTTAAAATCTTGTAAATTTGCCCCTAGTTTATAAAATAAAATCTGAGGATGATGTTTTCAGGACAAATGTTAAGCTATCTGTAATAATTTAAAATATATTTTATGTGTTTGAGATTGCCCTTGTGTAATACTGGAAAAGGATAAAGGGATAAAAGAAAAAAAGAAAGAAAAGATTGGTTCCTGCGTAAGTCCCAGGGTTAGGCTGTTTGAGTTTCCCACCTTATCTTGGGTTCACACTGCATGCATGTGTAGCCCGCAGTAAACCAAGATTAGGCTGCAGTCTGTCTCTTTTTCCTGACTAGTCTAGGCATCCCTGCCAATCATACAGAGATCTGTTGCTCATCTCCAGAATGAGTGTCTTTGTTCCTGGCACATAGCTCTATAATCCTCATTATCAGTTCAGGAAGACATGAAAAAAAGAGTTGTACATAACTGCTGAACTTTCACTCAAAAATTTACCCTAAAGGTGTTTCTTTTGTTGTTGTTTTGCTTTGTTGTTGTTGTTTTTTGAGACAAGGTCTTGCTATGTAGTGCAGATTGGCCTTGAACTCACTTATGTAGCCCAAGCTGACCTCAAACTCATGGCGATCTTCCTGTCTCAGCTTCTTGAGTGCTGGAGTTACAGCCACCATGTCCGCTATCTTTATATCTCAGGACCTGTGACATATGCAAAGAACTCAGAGAAGGTTTTAAAACATTTGGAGATGTCCCTTGGCAACTGTAAATCACATACATTTACAACATAGTCATTAATGATAATAAGAAATTTAACCACCAGAAATAACTTATATTTTTCAGCTTTGGATGTTTGAAGGCCTGTACACTTGGGAAACATAAATAGATTTAATACATTGTGAGGTTAGCAATAATTAGCATCACAGCTATATCTAAATCTTTCTATATATTACTTAGTTTTTCCATTTATGACAGAGTTTAGGTTTTTTTTAAACAGGTTTACAAGATATAACTGCACTTTCAAAAATTAGGGAGCGTCTTTAGAAGTCTTATATGTTTAGGAAACAGTACTGTGGAGCACAAGTAGACTTATTATCCAGTACTCAAGTGTGTCTCATTTGTATAATGAACTGTTTGTTTAATCAAAGCCAGTAGACGTAGATCACGTTTTAAATGGTAGGACCAACTTAGAGATGCCAAATTTTGAGCATTTTATGTATAATGTCTATGTTTTTATTGTGTAAAAAAGAGCTCACTCATTACCTACTTTTTATGTATTAAAATTGTATAGTTTTTTCACTATAAGCTTAACTTTACATCTTGGACTTATAGCATACTTGATTTAGATGTATAGGTTATGTTATAAATGAAGATAATAGTTGTTTTTGTAACCAATTATAAGACAATCATAACCAGTCATATTATGAAAAATATTTTATAAGCCAACATTTAATTTAACTTTCCAAGCTCAGTTTAAGTAACCAAAAGCTTAATAGTGGAACACAAAAGGAATTAGAGCCTTTGTTTTTTAAACTAGTTTTTTAAAGTTTAGCTGAAGAAATTATTATCTTAAGAAAACTGTATTATTTTAGACATGGAAAGCTTTATCTTTTAACCAATATATTACAATAATATGTTTAATAACATTTGTTGGGGTTTATTACCATAAGACTTATGGAGAAGTTCCATTAGTGGATAAAAACTGGACAAATGGGTTCAGGTGGCTATCCCTTGTCCAGAGGGGAGACTCATTCAGTAGTTTTTCCAAGTCCAAAGAGTCTTTACCTATTTATCTTAATCATTTTGGTTAATTTATGAAAAATAAATTATATATTTTGATCTGTTTGATTGTATTATGACTGATGATATAGGCAACTGCTTAGAAGATAACAAGAGGCATTATGGTAACCAGTGTTGTTTTACTATTGTTTTGAAGCCCTGTATTGCTTCTGTTGTTTTGTTTTTATTGGTTTTATTCTGTACTGTTTTGTTTGATTATATTATGCCTGATGGTATGGGCAGTTATTTTGAAGATAACAAGAGGTATTATAAGGGGAAAGGAGGAAAGAAGGAAGGGAAAAGGAAAAAGACATAAATTTGTATATATGTATACGTAAGATAGTTAAAATGACTATACTACTGAATGCATTAGTTATTGAAAAAGAACAGTTAATACTCATATGATTAGATCAATTTTACATGTCTATATCTGTTAATCTAAACAACCCTTTTGAAGGTAACAATATGCAATATTATAACCATCATCAAATTCCTATCATCTTGTTTTGTAGCCTATAATGTTATTGTATTGGATTTGTTGTTGTTTGTTTGTCTCTTTTGCTTTTTGTTTTTCTTTTCTGTGTCTTCTTTCTCTTAAATAAAAAACTTTAAAAAATAAAGAAAAATAAATTATAACAGTTCACACCTTTTTAAAGTTATATGTATTCTCTTTGACCACAATAAAACTCTTAATTACTGTATATGACCACAGTAGACATTGTATTTATAAAAACAATAGACATTAAATTACAAGCTGGTGAGCCAGGAATATAGCTCAGCAGCACAGCGTCTGCCTGCCAGGCGCAAAGTCGTGAGTTTGATCCCTGGTAACAAAAAAAAAAAAAAATCCAAACTGGAAACATATCACCAACTTTAAACACATTTTTCTTCTTAGCAACTGATTTCAATTAGCCCATTGTTAGGCTGTGTAACATTAGACTCTAAAAATCTTTTGGGCTAATGAGTGTTTATTTATAAACCAATCTAAGTAGAAAGTTTGGAGGATAATATATATTTGAAAGTTGACACATAGAAACATACGTATTAACCTAAATCATATATAACCTTTTTTTTTTTTAAGAGAAAATAGATACAGAAGCTAGAAATAAAAGTCAAAAAAGACAGACAAACAACATCAACAGATCTGATACGATAACATTGTAGGTTTACACACTGAGGTGGTTGAAGTTTGGCAGTAGTTACAATATTGCATATT
>RJWM01014377.1:13818-50757 GCA_004363535.1 Dasyprocta punctata
AGACATGTAAGATTCATCAATTCAGGTATATTAACTTTTCTTTTTCAATAGCTATTGTATTTAGCAATACGGTTTTTTTTAACTGTCTTATTTATGCATATTTATAAATTTATGTCTTTTTCCTTTTCTCTTCCTTCCTTCTTTTCCCCTTAGAATACCTCTTGTTATCATTGAAATAACTACCCATAACATCAGATCTGATATAACCAAGCGAAATAGTTCAGAGTGAAACCAATAAAGCATAAAAGTATGGTCATACATAAAAGAAACAAAAAACTAAAGAGATCAGCAAACAACAACAACATATCCGATACTGTAATATTGTAGGTTTAGTACTGTAGATGGTTGGAAATTTACAGTGGTTGCAACATTGTATATTGTTACCTTTAAGGGGGCTGTTCAGATTGACAGGTAAAGACATGTAGCCTTTATGTTATCAAACTTTAAGACTTTTTAGTTGTAAGTCCCAGGTAAGCTTCAGGCTCATTAACCATCATCCTATAACATCTTTGAGAGAATTTCACTCTCCCCAAAAACCTAAATAAGTGGTTGTTTTTATTCTTTTTGGAAGATCCAAAAGAACCATAAGTTTACAAAGGCAAAAAACAACAACAAAGCAAGCAAACAAAAAATAGAATTGATATGAACTCAGAAAGATTTAACAAAGCAGTTGTGGGTACTTCCTGAGTTTAAATGGACAAGCAGAAAATGCAGAATACACAAAACAATAACCTTTAAATCTGAGTACACTCTTTGATGTGTTTACCACGTTGAACTATAATAATCTGTTATAAGTTTACAGGTTTATAGCTATAAACAGACTAGTTAGAACTTTTTCTAGGGATGACTAGTTAGTGCAGAAATCTCTTATACCTGCACCAATGAAAATTAGAGAGAAAAAAACCCTTTTATACCATGACAGCAAGGACTGTTTATAAAGGATTAGACTGATGTTTATCTTAATAATGGGTGAGAGCTACTATAGTGAACCACTCCTGTGACAGAGGTTAGGAGATAAGAGTGCCACCTGGTATGTCTATGTCTTTCTCTTTCTCTTTCTCTTTCTCTTTCTCTTTCTCTTTCTCTTTCTCTTTCTCTTTCTCTTTCTCTTTCTCTTTCTCTTCCTCTTCCTCTTCCTCTTCCTCTCTCTCTCTCTCTTTCTCTCTCTCTTTCTCTTTCTCTCTTTCTCTCTCCCCCTCCCTTCCTTCCTCCCTCCCTCCCCCACCCCCACCGTCTGTAACATCAAGAGAGTGGATCGTCATTCTGCAGGAGGAGGACATTAGTCATCCTCTGGGATAATGTGTGTTTCTAGGAGGGCATGCCTAGGGCCTGATCCTCATGGTGGGTGCATGGATTTGAGTAGAATAAATCTTGGTCCCCAAGAGTGACAGAAATCCAGCTCTCATAAAGGTATCTTTTCCTTCTGGAGTGAGGGATGGTGGTGCTAAGTGGCTTTTGTTTATATAAGTTGTCTTTTCTCTTTTTGAAGTCGGAAGGAAGTGTATTGAGCAAGTTCCCAAACTAGATTCCCTACCTGCTGAGTACTGGAGATGTTGGAATAAAGCCAGGCTGGCTTTTAGGTGTGTAAAATGGCCTAAGGGGCTCTCTCTTAACTTTGATATTTGACCTGACAAAGGTTTTTTTACATGACCTAGAGTATTCCTTGTTAGATATTGGCACTATGAAAGTGAGGATGGGGCCTAGAGACCAGGGACACTAGGGACAGGAGAACCCAGAATGTAGGCTAGGATTTAACTTGTTCTTGGCCCAATAAATCTATCAAGACATGTTTGGAAAAGAAGGGAACATTCATCGTAGTGGAAAGAGAAAAGCCCAAACCTGTATCTCAACTCTTGTGGGAGCTTAAGAGAGGCCTCTGAGTGGAGTCTCAGGTCACCCTGAGAAAGGGGATACCAGGAAAGTGCTGTTTTTATCTCACAAAGGCGTGCTGGGGGACATGGACAAGTGGATACCAGATTGGGCTAACCCTTGGCACCTAGTTAGTGCCTAACAAATGTAATTGCTCGCATCTTGGATTTTATCATTGCCACATTGTCCTCATCATTGCCAGCAGCATCACTGTTACCATGGTCACGCTTGAAAATGCGCAGGAACTATGTTCTCTCAGAGCAGAGGTTTCAGGGAATGGAGGACAGGGTTTATATTTAGGGAAGTGTCTGTGTATGAAATCTTTCTTAAGATCAAAGAATGATTAGGAAAATAGAAAACTGCAGTTATGATCATGGGAATTTATGCTGGTTACAATCCCTGAAATACGGGACTTTCTGTAGAGTAAATTTTATTTCACATTAATACTACAATGACAATCTAGTAACACTATATTATACTTTTGTAATTTTCTCTTTTTTTATCTTTTAAGTGCAGAACCAAAATTTGGGTGTTTTCATTGTTTGTATTATTAGATACAGGGTAAAATGGAGTGACCACCTGCCTTTGGGATTAGATTTAAAAGTGTCTTGAGTTTGATGTGGAAAATGACAGAACAGTATTTTTATAATGTTAGTGGAAATCCTGTCTATATTACAAAAAAGAAACCTTTGACCTCTTAATTTTAGAATTCCTTTCAAATTTAGTGATAATTCACGTGATTTTCAGCTAACACTGATGTGTTATTCAGCATTTTTCCTTAATTATTTTTTCTTAGAACGTTATCGCATTCAGAGTGAACAATTTGAAGATCTTTGGCTCATAACAAATGAGCTTATTCTTCGCCTTCAGGAATATTTTGAAGAACAGGGAATCAAAGATTTTTCATGTTCTTTTTCTGGATCTATGCCCCTTCAGGAATATTTTGAGTTGATTGATCATCATTTTGAGGTATGTATGACTATAACTCACATCATCTAAAATTCTTAAACATACAAAACAAAGATAGATGGTGTAATAGTGGGAATAGTAGTATAGATGCTAGTAGGCCATATGCTTTTAGTTGTTATTCTTGTGTGGGTGGTAGATTTGGTGACTTAATTCCTGCCCTCTTGACCGGTTTGTCATCAGTTGCAGAGGTTTACAGAGTGGCTGCCCTGAGCTGAGTATGTGATCTGGCCTTGAAACAGAGCTGATTTAATTCTCCCATGTGAGGATTTAAGCCTTGACCCTAGTAACCCAGTGTTAAAACTATTTGAGCTTATAAGCAGTTGGTCAGTTAACTAATTCTAGTAGGCCATGAATGGGGTGTGACATTTTCTTTTTTCAAAAGCACAGCAGAGCTTCTGTATCTCAATGGGTATTAGTCTATGTAAGATGTTCTCCACTACTTGCTTACTGGATGCTTAGTGAATATTGAACGATTAAGAGCCTAAGTAACCGAGATCTGATGTGACTTTGTTGCTCTAAATATTTCTGCATTTCTTGTTTGGAAGTGCCTACAGAGCCTGTGTTAGATACTCCTATCTCAGTCTTTGTCCTTTGAAGATTAACTTGATATTTGGAAAGGAATGTGTTTTGTGAATGAGTGGACAATGACATTGATTTTATGATTTTTTCTTTCAATTTGATTTTTATTAGTACATATTTGTAGTACATAATGATCACATTCCTACTGGGAAGTCGGTGCATGTACATCACACATCTCGATTCTTTTTTCAACTCCTCCCTTCCTTTCTCTTTCTCCTCCTTCCATCTCTCTGTCCACCTCCCATTTGCAAAAGATCTATTTTCTATTATCTGTCTTTTATTTTGCTCTTTGCTTATACTTTGAGAAACCATGCAATGTTTAAATTTGCATGTCTGATTTCACTTAACATTAATGGTCTCAAGGTATATCGATTTTCCTACAAATGACTCAAATTTAATCTTCTTTATGGCAGAGTAGTACTCATTGTAGATAAATACCATATTTGCTTTATTCATTTGTCTGTTGATGAATGTATAAACTGCTTTCAAGATTCAGCTATTGTGCTGCTATAAACATGGGTATATGTGGATCACCATAAGGTGGTTTCTTTAACTCTTCTGGAAAAACACTGAGACAGGGAATATCTGGGTCAAATAGAGGTTTTGATTTTAGTTTTTAGGAATCTCCATACTGATCTCCATAGTGATTGTACTAGTTTACATTCCTACCGACAGTGCAGAAGAGTTCCTTTTTTCACTCCAGCCTTGTGCACATTTGTTATTTGATTTCTTGATGATAGCTGTTCTTTCTGGAGTAAGAAGGAGTGCCAGTGTGATTTTAATATGCATTTGTCTAATGGCCAGAGATTTTCAACGTTTTTTCATGCATTTATTACACATTTGTTCTTCTTATGCTAGGTGTTTATTCATTTCAGTTGCCCATTTTTTGATTGGGTCTTTTTCTTTTCTTTTCTTTTTTTCCCGGCACTGGAGATCGAACTCACAGGCTTGCACCTGCCAGACAGGCGCTTAAGCTGCTGAGCCAAACTCCCGGCCCTGGTTTTTTTGAGGCAGGGTCGCACTATGTAGCTCAGGCAGGCCTTGTGCTCGCGCTGTAGCCCAAGCCTGCCTCGAACTCACAACGCTCCGCCTACCTCAGCCTCCCGAGTGCTGGGATTAAAGGCGTGCGCCACCACGCCCGGCTGGGTCTTTTTCTTTAGCGGGTATAATTTTTTTGAATTCCTAGTATGTTGTAGATGTTAGTCCTCTATCTGCAGACTAGCTGGCAGATTTTTTTTTCCTATTCTATAGGTTGTCTCTTCACTATGTTGGTTGTTTCCTTTCCTGTGTGAAAGCCTTTTAATTTGATATGAGCCCATTTATTGATTCTTGATATTATTTCTTGTGCAATTGGGATTCTGCTCAGAAAGCCCTTGCCTGTGCCTATGTCTTCAATAGTTTTACCTATTTTATCTTCCAGTAGATTGTTGTAACATTTAATTCATTGATCCATTTTGACTTTAGTATACTTTGAGAGTGATATGGGCTTAGATTCAATCTTCTGCATCTTTCCTCCAGTGTATGTTATTGGTCCTTTAATGATAATCATTTTTAAAAGGTTTGTTTATTAAAGCAAAGTCACCAGGGTTCACTTACTTACAGAGTCTGTAAACAGATTTTTCTAGATAATACAAAAGGAAAATTTTAAAAGAATTTTAAGCGTCATTCAAATAATGCATTGGCTCCTCAAGTGGCTACTTTTTAAGGAGTTGATAGACATTTTAATTTGTGTGTGTGTGTAGATAGGAAGTGATCATACAGCCTTGTCAAGTGCCTCTTGAATAGGCTAAGAGTGTTAATTTTCACCTATTAAGACTTTTTAATGCAGTGCGAACGTAAGGGAAAATTTCAAGTGTATGCAATCTAATTTTGAATAATTATATAATTATCAAATAAATTGAATTTATTTGAGTTTATTCTCATTTCTGATGATAGTATTTTCCAGGATAGTATGTATTTGGCCCAACTGTGGCAATAAAACTGACTATTTGGGGGAGTAGATGTAGATATTTTAAGGATTGAGGATCTTCGCATTGCTATAGGGCAGTGGTGGTGAACCTGTGCCACAGCCAGCTATTTATCATTGAAAGCTCTAAGAGGTTCGCCATCCCTGCTCTAGGATGTATTTTAAGAAATTGTTGGTTTACTTTGCCAAACTGGGATTCAGTGATTTATGAAAGAGAACTCTCAGAAAGACTAATAATTATGTATTTGTAATATTTAAAATAGAGAATATTATATACTGGAAACTAGTAGTTTGGCACACAGTTTTTCTTTTTTATTTGCTATGTAGGAACTCCTTGATTTTCCACTTCAGGGTGCTTCCTTTCTAAGGAAACGCTTGGGGAATTTGGTGAACTACAGGCACTTTCACTGGTTACACACACAGATGAAGGCGAGCATGATTATAGTTCCTTTCCTGTGTTCTCACTGTCTACTTTCAGCAGACATTTAGAAATTTAGCATATTATATTGTACAGTGATTAAAAATATTCAGAATAAAATTAAATTGTGTAACTTATTTGATAGGAATTTAAGCATTTCAAATTCATAATGAAATCTCCTATGTTATACATAACGTAGACAAGAGTGGAATCTAACTTTATAGACACTTTCTAAATACAAGCTACCTATAATGTGATTACATATAAGAATAGGTAAGGTAAGTGTAAACTACTTTTGTGGAACCTTTTTGCATGTGAGAGTCTAAAACACAATACTAGGTGCCACGTTAGCCTAAAATATTTTCATGTTGGTTGTTTGACATTTCTTTCATCAAATACTCTTACTCACATCAACAATGTATGTGATTTGCCAGACAATAAAAAATCTCCCTAAAGTAAAACAGCATGACAGATTCAGTGCTCTTAAATGTATTGTTCTCATTGGAAGTACTATTAGCACAGTCTTGGCAACTAGCCTAAACTATATAGTTAAAAAGTTTTTATAAATTGCTTGTGGTATTCATTATGTTTAATTCTTATGCCAAAATGTTTTTGATGAAGATAGCATTTCCACAAAGTCATCAATATGAACAGCCCACATTCCTTCATCATAATTAGACATGTCATATGTAACCATTGCACTGAATTCTAAGAGAAGATTTTAAGTATCTTTTGGTATTGAGCTTTTATGATATTGCAATGAAATTTAACCATCTTCCAGTAAGTACTAAGTTCTGGGAGGCGATGGCCATTTCTAAATCTAATCCTTTTTGTTCTGGATTCTTTGCAAAATCAAACTGTTAAAAACATTCTTAAATCATCCTGGCTCTTTGAGTTCTGGTTCCCTCTTTGGTATTTGAGCCTTTAGCTTTTCTCTGCTGGCTCATCCTTGTTCTGTCGTGCTGTCTACAAGCTCCTGTTTGGAGGACTCACACAGTGCTGCTCTCTGAATTTCATGGGGTGATCACAGCACTGATGCTGGCTTGGTCGAGTGCCAGGTCATCACAGAATTGTTGTGTATCATCCATTTGCAATTTTATTTTCAGCTTGAGGATGTTTGTATCTATTGTATAGCTATTCAAACATCTTACTGCCCAATGATCCTTTTACACTGTCTTGTATATAAAGTTCAGGATTTTGGAAAATATTATTTGTTGCAACATCTAACTTCCAGTCATTTTGAGAAAGACAACTTGCTACTTTTTTTTTTTCAGTAGATTCTTTAAAGATCATAAACTACCATAATTCGTCCTTCTGTGGTGATTTCAGTTTGTCCATGCTGGTGTCCTCCAGGCCCCTTCCTTTTCTTGCAGGGTGGCTGCTGCTGCTCATGTGCAGTGTGGGTGGCAGCCCCTACCCCAGGGCCCTGGATCTGTTGGGAGTTTGAGGAGGTGGCCTGGGTCTGGGGAGGAGCAGGGACTGTGGTGGAAGATCAGGACTGGGGCCATTATGATTTTAAATTTGGTGTCACAAAGTCGGTTGAAGTCCAAGTGTCCCTTCATGCAAGCGAGACATGAAGCTTTGTTTGTTTTACTCATTTCTCTAGTTCTTAGTACCCAAAACAGTTTGTGGCTATGGGATTGAAAAATACTAATTGAAATTGTGACATGGGAAGACATTTCCATCATTACCGCCTGATTACACATTCAATGGAATGATAAACCTGGATGATTTCTGAGTAGTGAGATTGTCTTTTTAATTTTTTTATGTTTTATGAATCCAGGAAATAAAATATTGTACCAGTAAATTATTCTTTTAGAGAGTGAGATATTGATAATTAGGCTATTCTGTTTAAAATTTTACTCATTAAAAATTTATTGTATTATCTGATTTTTTGTAATAGTAGTTTTTCCCTCTAGGGATATGCTTAGTGCTCTTAAAATTGAAATTGAAAATCGTTAAAATTCCAAATTTTATATCATATATAGTTCTTACCAAGTGTCTGGAGAGCACATAAGTTGAAATGATAAGAATTTAGTTTGATAACAGAATTGTAAACTAATATGTTTAATTTCTGAACAGTTTGAATATCATATTTTCTGAACTAGTTTATTAATTTTATAAAGTTTAATTAGTAGTTTGAGTGATCTGATATCATGATTGTTCCTTTTCCTCTATGATTCCAATAGTTTCTTTTTTAAAAAATTTATTTATTTATTTATTGGTAGTGCTGAGGATGGAACTGGTCTCATGTATGCTGGGCTAGCACTGTAACAGGGAGCTACACTCCAGCCTTTTTATTTTTTAATCTTATATATTAATGAAATGAGCTACAGTGGAGAGTGTTTTCTGATTCTCATTCCCTACTCACTGTTTCCTCTCCTGAGGCAACTTTTAATGTTCAGTATCTCATGTATCTTTTTAGACAAATTCTATATAGTCACTACTATGCTAAAAGGCACACAGCATCACTTGATACATGATCTTCTGTATCTATTTACTTTGTTTTATTTAATGCATCTTTGGATAGCATTGTCTGTAAGCACCAATCTTGAAGAATAGTCCTGTTTATTTAACTAATTCTGATGGTGGGCATTTTATTAATGATATCAATATAATAAAACAGAACAATTACATGCATTGTTTTTTGCAAGCATATCTCTATGATAAATTCCCAGAAGTCAGATTGCTAGATCATAGGCTATATATTATTGTGTTTTCTTGTAAAATTTTGCCCATTTTTCTATTTGATTTTTACTTTTTTCTTGTGAATTCTGTTGTGTTGCGGTCTTTTTAACACTAATTTGTAGATGTTGTCTAGATATTATGGATATAACTTATCATCCTTTTTGTACTTTTGTTTATCTTATTTTATCATTTTATCATTTTTAAACTACATAAAATTTAAAAATTTTAGTCATTTATCAAGCGTGTGTGTGTGTGTATGTGTGTGTTTGTCTTTTGTCTTTTGACTCATACTAACAAAGGTTGGCATGTTGAAATTATAAAAGAGAATTCTAGTTTTTCTAGGGCTTTGTTGTGTCTCAACTTTGGTTATCTCTGCAACTGATTTTACTGTGAAGAATGGGGAGAAATTCCTATTTTTTGACCATGTGGTCATTTATCACAAAACATTTGTCAAATGACCACAGTCTTTCTCCTAGTGAAGTTGGGTCACCTTTATTAAGTTTCCTTTTGATCTATTCCACTATATTATTTATGTATTTATGTGCCAAATACCACATTATTTTAATTCCTATAACTTTGTAAAATGTTTGAAATTTTTAATTGTTCTTTCACACTTTCATTGACATTGTGTACAATATATTCTTTACGTTCCTGTTTTGAATATATTTTCTTGTATCTATTTAATGTCAACTTAAGACATTCTTTCTTATAGCTGCGGATAAATGGTGAAAAGTTAGAAGAGTTGTTGTCTGAAAGAGCCATACAGTTCCGAGCCATCCAACGCCGGCTGTTAACAAGGTTTAAAGATAAAACACCTGCCCCCCTCCAACATCTGGACACCTTGCTGGATGGTACTTACAAGCAGGTTAGTACAATATCAGTAACACTTTTCTGTTACTGGGTATAATTGTTTCTCATCACAGAGTGATGTACCAGAATGCCAAAATAAGGTATTTCTTTTCTGTGCATGACGGTTATGATTATTATTATATACTTCTGTTCATCACGTGATTAGTGCCACAGTTCTCTATCTTGCCAGTCAGCTGGCTTACACTTATTATGGCAGTTGATATTTGAGATGGAATTCCTAAACAGCGTCATTCAAAGAGTTGTAATTTATTTTATTTTTTTTTTGCGGCACCGGGGATTGAATTCACAACCTCACATCTGCTAGGCAGGCGGTTAAGCAACTGAGCCAAACTCCGGGCCCTAGTTTTTTGAGGCCGGGTTGCATTGTGTAGCTCAGGCCAGCCTTGCACTCGCGTTGTAGCTCAGGCCAGCCTTGCACTCGTGTTGTAGCCCAGGCCAGCCTCAAACTCACGATGCGCTGCCTATCCTCAGCCTCCCGAGTGCTGGGATTAAAGGCATGCGCCACCACGCCCGGCTGAAGAGTTGTAATTTGAAACTTTCTTTCTTCCTCTCTTTCCTCTTCTTTTTCACCTTCCACCTATGATTTATCATTTATCTGGCTACAGTGACCTGGCTGTTATTCTTAAAGCATTTATACTGTCAAAATATATTCAAAAGCATCATCCCTGGCTTGGAATAAGAATTTTAAAAATTTTAATATCATCAGTAAGACCTCAGTTCTCTCATATTGAAGTCTTCACATGACTGCAATGAAGACTTTGAGTACATCATATTTTCTTGTTATTTGTTTCTGTATAGTACTGCTGTCTTGTTTTAAAGTTAGCATTGGTATGAATTTTTGATTTTTTAAAAATCATTTTTTATTTCGATAAGTGGATGTTCCTATAACAAGTAAATAGAAACAGGCCGTGTATCCTTTACCCGCTCTCCTCCAGTGGTATTTGCAAACTATAGTATAATCTGGCAAGTGGTACATTGAGCTTGATGAAACCCACAGATCTTGTTCAGATTTGCTTGTACTTATTTGCATGAATGTGTGTGTTGAATTTTATCCAGATTTTTGTATTTAGGTTCCTGTATCCACCACACCATGCATTTCAGGTGTGGAGGTTCCTGCACTCCAGTGGTCCCCCACATCATCTGTCCCATTCTCTCCCTCTCCTCTCTCCTACCCTGTTCTGTGGATTTTAGAGCAAATCAGGACTTTTTTTCCTCAGTTTTCCTAGGGTTGTGATGGCAAACCTTCTAGAGGTGAGTGCTCAGACTATGTCCTAAGACCCACTTACTTATCCCAAAGTGCCCACATTCCAATTAAACCTGAATGCTGAGGTTTTAGTTTAGAAAAAACAACTCATGCATTAACATCTTTTGTCTTAAAGAAAAACAGCATATGTTTGCCACCACTGTTCTAGGGGAAGGAAAATAACTTACTGTATTTTAGAAATAGACATTATATATATTTGCTTCTTGACAGTTTTGCATTTCTGGATATTAGTGGCAATTTGAGTAACAGTGTATGGCAGCTGTAGAATACTGGAAAAAACTGAGACGTCAAAGACTTCAGTTCTGTTACTTATTAGCTGTTTGGCTTTTGGCAATGTCTTTACCTTCTCAGAACTTCCATTTCTTTCTGTGAAATGGGTTAGTACCATATATTACAAAGATCATATTCCATAATATGTATAAAAATAAATGCTTTGTAAATTGTTCTACAAATACAAATTTTTATTATGCCTCCTAAGTTAGGAGATGCTAATGCTCTTTCTGTTCTACAACACTTTTACCTGTTTTGCACACTTTCTGTTTTGGTTTGCTTTGCCATTCCTTCCATTTCCCTCCTTCCTGGCAGTGTTTTCTTTTTGTTTGTTTGTTTGTTTGTTTTTATTTTTTATTTTTTTGATTACTTGTTCATCTCATCTAATTCTTCAGCCTCCTATCATACCTGCTATTCTTGGAGCTGAGGATGCACTCAGCCTTAAACTTAGTAATGCTGTCGCTATATAGACATAGTGGTGCAGGGGTATTAAGAGTCAGCAATAGAGCTTAATTTAATGTTTTCCAAATTTTCTGGACAGCAGAACTTCTTTTCTCCATTTTATATTTAAAGTATTGGGGTTTTTATTTTTTTCTACTTAGCTTCAGGGTTAGAATTTTCCATGGTTTATAATATTATAGACAAGCTGATACAAACTGTACATGTTTCACTTATCAATTTTAACTCCCTTTTCTTTTTAGATTAACCAAATGAATTAGCCAGATTTTGAAGGAAAAATAATATATACTATAAAGAATTTGACACAATTTTAATATAGCTTATTATTGAATTTTATTACATATTTTCATGTTGAGTTATAGTGAGGTGTTGATTGTTCAGTTAATTTCTTGATCACAATATTCTGCTTTGATTCTTTTAAATCAAATTTTAATGACATGGTTCACATGAATATAATCCTCCCCAATTACAACATTATATATAATGTGAAATTTCCTATCTTGTTCCCTTATCGTGTACTCAGAAATGTAGTAGTTCATACTGTTTGCATCTTTCTGGACATTTTCTAGTTTTAAAATGTATTTGGAAGTTAAATATTGTTTTCTGAGGCTAAAAAACAACTGACGAAGAATATCACACTCTGAGTATCTCTCTCTCTTTTTTTTTCTTTTCCTTCCAACAGTATGTACTGGAACTCTTTCCATATTAATACTAGATTTACTTCTCTATTTGTAATGGCTCCATGGTATTCTACAGTATGGAGGAAAATTGTAGTAGCAGTTTTAATGTTGAGTCTAACACTGAGGAAACTCCTTTCAGACACCGCTCCTGTCCTTAAACTGGTATAATAATATTCACCTCATTATCACCTGCCTGCTTTGTTGTGTGTCTGTCTTTGTTCACTGCCTGGGTAGGGAGCATGATCTGCTGCATGGGTTAGTTGAATCCAGGGAATAGCAGCCACTTGCAATCTCACTCTCCATGGCACAACTCCGGTGCGTAAGTGTTACTAGATTTTTAAAATATTTTCCTTATTTAACAGTTTAAAATTAGATTTGCCACCTGTTTGAAGTCCTTTTTTGATGCAAAGAAAGCTTTTAATTTTTCTGTCAGACCTCATGTTGACCTCAGTGCCACTGTATTCTATCAGGAGCAATCAGAGAGGCACTTTGAGCCTGCAGTAGAAGATTTCCAGTCTATCCCACTTGTCACAATGCATCTGGAAGACGCTATCATGTCCCCACTTAAGGAAACCATGGCAGTTTACTTAATAGAATTAGAAACAAGTGTCTTGTAAAACTGGAGAGTAAAGTCTCTGAAATCAGGAACTTAGTCCGTCTTACCACTGGATTCTTAAAATGATACATGTATTGATACATAGTGTGTGCTTACTAAATATTTATTATGTGAGTAATGCTCTGTCTTCACTAATGAAGATAGTTTCTTAAAACTGCGTACCTTTGATAAAGGCACCACTACAAAGAACAAAGCAGCAGAGAATTCTTTCAGTCTAGGCTCATGATTTGTTCTAAAATGCTTAAAAACCATTAAGAAATGGAAACTTTTCTTTCTTCCTAAATAACAAAGTTGGAGGACTCAGGCAAACTGACATAGCCAGGAAGGTTTTATAGATGAAAATTCTTGACCGAGAAAATCTTTTGTGTTCTTTTTGATGAGGGTGTGTGTGCTAAAAGGCAATCAATCATCAGTTGAAATGCCTCTGTGCAGATGGACATTGTTGAGGTTGAAGCTCATGGTATTCTAAGTGGCATAAAAAGTAATTGGACTTAAAAATTAATTGGGCTTTTTCTGTATAAACGCTTGTCCAGAAACACAAAAATTTTTGTTTGTTTTCATTTGCTGTTTGCAAAATTGTTGAACTCTTTTGTATAGAATACAGATTTTCTTTCATGAAACATATCCTTTGCCCAACCAGGATGATGTGCAGAAATGTGCAATTGTACAGTTTGGGCATTTTGTAGGAGTTAAATGGCCCTGAAACTGCTATGAATTCCAATAAAGTCATTCATAAAACCTGAAAGTGAAGCCCAAGGCCCTTCATATATAATTGATTAAGCCATACGGAGTTGGATGAAATGTGAGATAGTTTCTACAGATGTAGCACTCATTTATGTAACAGAGTTAGTGCTGATACACTGACAGGTTCAGAGGTCCAAGTTTAGCTTACTGTCTCAACATTCAGTAATACCAGCCACTGTTGCTGTTTAGGCACTGAAGATTCAGTTATTAGGTACAGAAGTAGATAAGGTCAGAGCCAGGAATATGAGAACTGTGCCCTGGTTATTTGGAATAACTGTGTGCTCTAGCTAACACAGTAATCCAGGGATTCAAATTGGCCTTGAATCCTTGTGTGACCTGGGGATTAGGTATCTTTAATTCAATTCTGATCTAGCAGGAGCCAGTTAGTGAAAGTAATTGCTTTCTTTTTGTTTGTTTCTTTTTTTTTTTTCTTTTTCTTTTGTACCAGGATTAAACTCTTGACCTCGTGCTTGCCAGGCAGGTACTGTGCCGCTGAACTATACCCCAACCCATTTGTTTGTTTCTTGAGGCAGGTCTCACTGTGTTGTTCAGGCTGGCCTTGAACTCACTATGTAGTCTAGCCTGACCTCAAACTTATGATGATTCTCCTGTCTCAGCCTCCCATTTGCTGGAATTGCAGGTATGTACCACCATGCCTGGCAAAGCAGTTGGTTCTATAGTAGCAGCAAGATATCCAACATTGTTTCATTTAAATGCTGTCTTTAGCATTTGAGGTAGCATAATTAATGAATCATAATATAATGATTAAGGACTCTGTTTAGAGTCAGCTTGCCTGTGTTCCTGTCCTGACTTTGCTTCTTGCTAGCTGTGAAAGTTACTTAACAGACAAGAATAAAACGCTTCCTAATCTTCAGTTTGCACACCTGTAAAATAATGATACTAATGGTTTCTCCTACGTGGAGTTGTTGCCAGGATGCAAATGTATTAACAAATAAATTGTTTGGAATAGTGTTTGGCACATGATAATCTCTCAACAAATGTTAGTTATAATTCTGGGGAACATTCTTCATCTTTGTTTGACTAATAAGTTACGCAACCTCAAAAGTATTAATTGATCAGATGAAGAAAGTTGTAGTATAGTTTTTCTGAAGCTCTACTGTCTGTTGACCTCAGGAATGTAGACTTAGCTGAGAATAAGGAAGATCCTGTGTTCTCAGGGACATCCCCCAGACTCCCCTAGGCCTGCCTGCCTCATCTGTCATCTGACATTGAAAGGATCAAGAGGGAAGAGACCTGAGGATCCTGGGCTGAAGTGGACATCTGCAACTCTGATGTATTCCTAGAAAAATGACTCCCTCAAAGAATACTGCATGTGCGCATGCACATGCGTGTGCGCGCACACACACACACACACACACACACACCCTAACGCCTACATACCCATTGCCTTGCAGAAAAGTCACACCATGTTATGGTTCCACTAGTGTATGATAATGTCTGGTTTTCTAGGTGTAATTACTTATTTTGATTTGTACTCTTTTTAATGAAATGATAATGTGATTGTTGTTTTCTACTTCTTTCTGTGTTTGTTTACCAGTGTGGTTGGACATTTTTCAAATGTTAGTTGGTCATTTGTATTTCTCTCTTCGTGATTTACCTTTTATTTTATCTATTTTATCAAGTTGTACATATTTTTCTTATACTCATTGTTAAACTTTTCATGCATAAATATGCTTCTTGTATATTAATCTCATGTATAATCTTTCACATAAAAATTTTACCAATATTCATTTCTTTTATTTCATTTTTGATGTACATAATGTCTTTTTTGATATATAGAATCTGAGAAGTATTTGCATAGTAAAATCTATCCATCTTTTCCCTTTAGGTTTCTCTGCCTAGAATGTTCTTCTGTATGCCGAGTACATGAATAACAGCTTATAAATTTATTTTGACATTTGTATGCGCTCATTCTTTATGTACACCTTTAAAACCCACCTGGAATTCATTATACAATTTAGTGAAAATCAAATCTCTGTACCAGAAATGGTGAACTAAGTTATCTCAGTATTTATACAATCTATTCTCCCACTGAGCTAAAATGCCTCCTGTATCATTTAACAATTTGGTTGTAGAGACAGCCACCCCAACCTTAGTGTCTTAGAGCAGCAGCAGTGTGTCTTACTGTTCGTGAGTCTGGATCAGCTGCAAGCCTGTGAATCTGGGCCGTGCCTGTCTGATCCTGGTGGCTCACTCACATGTCTGGTGGCTCGACAGGGGACCAGGTGACAAGGGTGTTTACTTTATAGACTTAGTAGTTGGCTGTGGTCAGTTGGGATGATTGGTTGTTGATGGCCTGGAGACTGGCATGGGCTTGCTCATTTACAGGCTCAGGACCCAGTGCAAAAGCACTTTACAAAGCCTCTGCCTGTGTCCTGCTTCTGATGTTCCATTGGTCTGGACAGTTCAGGTCACGGGGTGGAGAAACAGGCACTGCCTGGTATTGGAGTAGTAGGGAATTATAGTCACTTTTACAGTCCAATCTCTTTTAACATATGCTAAATTACAAAATATTTTAAACAAAAACTTCTTTTTCAAACTTTCCTAGCCCTTAAGCTTAGGTGTTCTGTATTTAGAGATACCTTTTCATGTATGTTTTTTACTTTAAACCTGTGTGTATATATACATTTTTTGTTTGTTTCATTTTTTTTTTTTGTGGCACTGTTGATTAAACCCAGGGTCTCATGCATGCTGAACAAGTACTGTGTCACTGGGCTATACCACCTGCCATCTAAAACTGTATTTTGTTGTCATTAGTCTTAATCATTCACAGTGGTTGTGGTTCTTAGATGCTGAAGATAATTTATTTTGAAATTAATTTGATTTGTCAGGGGTTTTTGACATGGACAGTGTCAGTGCTGTTTTCTAGCAAAGCTGCCTGAATGCATGTGGTAACATGCTTCATTTGAGGTTGACATTTGTTACCTTGCCTGCTTGTAGGGCCTCTCCTTACTCTGTCCAGAGCTAGGTTCACAAGCAAATGATCTGCACAGTGATGCCGAGCCTTGTGTTTATTTTAATGCTCTCAAGAGCTGTTTCAAAGTTTTCCGTATGCTATAAGTAAGGGGTGCTGTATTTTTATTTTGCAATGTATGTCTCAAATATTGTTGCGGATCCTGGCCTAATTTCTAATGAGTAGAATACAATGAGTATGAGTTCAAAGACAGTATGGGTTTGAACTAGAGAGCCTTATTACACCACTAACCCCAAATCACCTGCTAGTATCCACAAAGATGAAGAAAGGGGCTGTCGTGGACATCATTAACAACTTCTCTGGCACTCTGGTCTTCTTTCTATAACAGGCACCTGTTACGTGGCAATGGAGTAAACATGCATGAAGGGCAGTGTCATTTAGAAATACATTCCGTGGTCAGCCTTGTATAACCTGTTAGCTTCCATCAGGTGGGTCACTAGCATCAAGATGCACTATCTATCGTTATAAGCTTTGATGCACAAGGGTGTCAGCCACCTCTTTTCTCTTGTTCTCAGCTGTGTCATTCTCTTCATCTTGTGTCGGAACTTCCAAACTCTTATCCCAGTCTGACTTTCACTAGCATTTCTTTGCTACATATTGTGTACCATTGCATCACACCCCTGGGAAAATCTCACATTATTTTTTATTTATATTTTTGCAGTTAGGGTTCTGCTCTGTTATGCAGAACCCTTGAGCCCTTCAGCTCAAGTGATTCTCCTGCCTCAGCATCCTCAGGAGCTGGGACCACAAGCCTGCACCACCATGCCAGGCTCCTCATGCTTCTTACATGGAAGTTCTGTCCTGTAGTGAATAAAGATCTTCTAGGTGCTGACCACGATTTCAATAGTTTAAGTTCTAGAATTTGGGGAAAAGTTTTTCCTTTTTGAAGAATTTTACCTTTACTTGTAGCTTTAGAGGCATAATATTGAGGAAAAAAAGTATGTACACTGAGAATTTCTTTTTTCTGGTATTTAGAAACTTAAATATCTTCATTTTTAAAATTAGAATACCACCTTCTTAATCATCTGAATGTATTTTTGGAGACAAATAAGAGAAATGAGGTAAAATTCATGTTGATTTAGCATCTAGTCAGCCTAAAATAAGCTTCATTATTTACTTTAGTACTTAACAGTCATCATATAGGATGGCACTTGTCTTAGTCACTTTCTCATCACTGAAATAAGATATATGACACCCATAACTTAAAGGTTTATTTTGGCTCACAGTTACAGTTCAGGGCTGGCCAGGGCAGGAAAGGCATGACAGAGGGGCATGGTAGAGGAAAGCTGTTTACATCACGGTGCCAGGAAGCAAAGAGGGAAGAAGTGCCAAGCAAGGAAACTCACCTTCCGGTAGCACCTCTTCTAACCTGGCCCTCCTAATAGCAAGTCATGATTTCGTCACTTGCCACAAGCTCTGCTTTTGAGTGCGAGAGGCCTTTGCAGGACATTCTTGATCTAAGCCAAACATCAATACTGTTCCTGTTTTGTGAAGTACGTGAGACAGTGCAGAGTTCAAAAAGTTGCTCCATGTTACACAGATATTAAGCAACGTATTGCAGAGTCCATGTTTAAACATATCATGTAACATTTTCACTTTAACCATTGCCAAGTGGGATGGAGACATCCTAGATTTTCTTTAGCAAAACTATGATCAAGTTAAGGAAAAAGGAGATGTGTGCAAGTTATTTGTACATCTTCATGCTTTGTGGATGTACATACTCAAGTTCATTCAGTTTTCTTTGCAGCTAGACCAGTGAGTAACAAAATCTTCTGGAGAGCTCCCCAAAGTCTACGTTAGATCTGAAACTTGGGTATTACAGGAAGAGGTGACTTTTCAAATTTGTTAGATTTATATTGAAGTTCAGTTTCTTTGCCATCAGATGCTGTTGCTTATTGTACATGGCAGAAAAACTTTTCCAAAAGCTTTTAAAAAATACATTTAAAAATTTTCACATGCATTTTTTAGTCAAAGAAGACTGATTGCTGAAACAAATTGAAGTAGTGGAAATGAGACTTATCCTTTGGTCTGGCTTGTGTTTTGATGCTTTTATGTGTGGTGAGATTTTTTTTCCTCTACTGAAACACTAACCCTCTGTTGCAGCAGAGGGAAAATGTTTACTGATCTAAAAGTTTGTCAGATGACACATGTATGATATAATGACTGATAGTCATTAATGTTCTAGAAAGGCACTTGGCTAATTCTTTTCCCCTCCAAGCCAGAGGCTGTATTAGGCATAATTTTAAACAGAGCTTCCATGGTTTGAAGTTTGCTATTTGTTACTTTTTCAGTGCTTAAAACTTCCTTCTACTCTGTTTATTTGTGTGGGGTTGATATAAAAATCACTTTAAGTCACGCAAAAGTATAAGAATTTTTTGGTGCCAGCTCTTTATATGAGCCTGATTTTGTCTGATAATGGATGAAATAAGTGATGAAACCATTCATAGACCCACATCCCTCATTGCCATTGTCAAATGAAAGCAGTGTGCTGTTAGATCAAAAACAAGCCTTCCGGGACATAATACTTTTGCTGGGCTTGTTTTCTGGACGATCACTTAAGAGTGAAAGGAATTTCTGTCTCTAAAGGTGATATAATAAACAGATGAGAAAGGAGGGCAAAGCAGTTTGCAACTGTATGTTTTGGGATGAATGGAAGTGGTAAAGAGGAAAAATTGGATGGCAGTAAAAAATGGAGCTTTGTAGATTTTTGCCCTGCAATGCTATTCTTGGATATTGAACTAACAAAGTAGTTTCACAAAGGACATGATATATTCATAATGTGTTCATTTACATATTGATTTCCTTTGCAAGAAATTTTAATATGATTATGTGCTTTCTATAGTTGGAAATGGTTAGACTTATTTTAGTACTGTTAGTTGATATATAATTTCACATCATTATATCATCTCATTGTTTAAAAACCTAGTACTATAAACCACTTTATATAATTGAAGACAGCACATTGTAAAATTAGTGTGTAGTAAGTTATAGATGGTGAAATAGATCTATGTCTTGTTACTTTTCTCTTTGCTAAGACAAAATACTCAACACCCAAAGTTAAAGGTTTTTGTAGTTCACATTTTGTAAAGGTTTCAATCCATAGTTGACTGACTCCAAGGTAGGGTGGCATGGTAGAGGGTCATCACAGAGGAGAAACAGTCCATGGCAAAGCAGGGCAGTCAGAAACCAGCCAGCATGAATTGGAAAGCAGAAAGCGGCAAGTGACAAGCAGTAACGACAGCAGCCTTCATTCTGTCCCTTATAGTCTATCCAAGCTACCTGCATTCACACCAGGGCGGGCCTTCCCATCATCCACACTCAGAACTATGCCAAACTAATCAGTGAACTGATTTACTAATTCCACACCCTTGATCACAGCATCATACATGTAATGCCAGCATTACACACCTAGATCCAGCCACCTCTGAAAAACCCTACCTATGACCAAATGACGCTATGGGGGGACATCAAAACTTAAGCCATGACAATGTATTTGTAGAAGATAAATGTACAAGGATTTAGAAGAAATAAATTTAAAATGGTATGTTTTTGTTTTAGGTGACATTAAGTTTTTTTGACTTATTAGTATATACTTGCAGTACATAAATGATAGTGTTCATTGTCGGGAATTGGTACAGATATATAATGCATTTCAAGCTTTTTTCCCCCTCCCTCCACCTCCTTTTATTTTTTCAGCATCGGATTTATTTATTTATCTTATAAAGTTAACATCTTTTATACAGATTAAAAACCAGATTAACAGGCCAACATTTGAAACCCATGAGAAAATGGTATTAAGTCAAGATACACTTGTAGATACATTGTCCACACTGGATCATGATAACTTTTTTCTTTCTTTTTTCCTTTTGTTTTTTATTCACATATATTAAAATTTTTCATATAAGAGAAACCATACACTATTTAAGCTTGTGTGTCTTATTTACTTCACTTAACATTATGGTCTCAAAATGTATCCAGTTTTCTACAGATGACTCAGGTTTATCCTTTATGGCAGAGTGATACTCCATTTTGTAGAAATATTACATTTTCCTTATCCATTCATCTGTTGACGGACATATAGACTGCTTCCAAGATTTAGCTATTATGAATTATGATGCTGGTATGCATCCATCCTTGTGGTATGATGCCTTTAACTCTTTTTGAAAGATACCAACTCTTTTGACAAGGAAATAGCTGAGTCAAATGGAATGTCTAGTTTTAATTTTTCAAGAAATCTCCATACTAATTTGTTCTATACTGATTTCTGTAATGGTTGTATCAGCTTACACTCACTCCCACCAGCAATGAAGGATTCCTTTTCTCCCATCACATTTCCAGTAGTTGTTTTTGGCTGATTTCTTTATGGTAGGCATTCTTTTTCAAACATTAATTTTATTGGTATACTTTAGATATACATAATAAGCATATTTCACCATAGGGAATTTGTACCTGCATGTAGTGTATCTTGATTTTTTTTCCCCTAAGCTGCTGTCTTTACTTCAGCCCCTACCCACCACCATTTACAAAATCTTTGTTTACATTTTATCCTTCTGTTCTCTTTTTGTCTGTTTCCTTCCTTCTGGAGTGAGATAGAATCTCAGTTTTGTTTTAATTTGCGTTCCTTGAATGACCAACGATGTTGAGTATTTTTTCATGTATTACTGACTGTCTGTGTTTCTGCATCTGGGATATGTCTGTTCATTTCAGATGCTCATTTTTTGGTTGGGTGTTACAATTTAGAAGGTGTGTAATTTTTTTTGAGTTTTTAAAATATATTCTAGATATTATTCCTTTGAGGAGTAGCTGGCAAAATTTTTACCCCCTTCTGTTCATTGTCCCTTCACTCTGTTGAAACTTTCTAATTTGGTGTGCTCCCATTGTTGATTCTTGGTGTTATATTTTGTCCATCTGAAAGTCTTCGCTTACCCCTGTGTCTTCCAGAATTTTACCTATTTTGTCTCCCAGCAGATTGTTTCTGTTTCGATGTTTACATCTTTGATCTGTTTTGATTTTAGTTTAGCAGGTAGCAAGAGATATGGGTCTAGGTTCAATCTTTGGCATGTGGAAAGACAGGTTTTCCAGAGCCATTTGTTAAAGAGGTATTCTTAAACAATTTTCTCTAATATATTTCTGATCATAATTTGATTGGAATAAATACAGTAACTTCAGAACCATGTTAATATGCTTAACACTAATATACTGTACACTTAAAGTAGTTGGGATGGTAAGTCTCATGTGTATTTTAGCATATACAATACCAAAAGTAGTAAATTTTTGGAAAATGTGATGTCGCCACACTCCTGTTCTTCACTGATATTTTCTGAGGAAGGTACTCATCTCTCTTCTGTATACTCTGTAAACTCATTTCTCTGGCCTCAGAATGTCTGAAGATTTGTGTTTTCATCCTATGTACAAGTTAGCTTCTTCCACTCACTGAAGAGAAATAAATTAGATAACCGAAAGATATGCTGGAATGAATAATGAATAAATGTAGCTGGTCTCTTGCTCTATCTGACCCCTGTCTCTCAACCACACTAAAGAAGTATACAAAGCTCTTTTTAAAACGTTTTATTGGTGTATGTTTGCAATACATAACAGTTATATTCATCTTGGAGAAACTGGCACATATGCATATTGCATCTGAAGCATTTTTATCCCCTCCTTCCCCGCTGGCTTCCCTTCTCCACTTAGCCCGAACTCTCTCCATCTTGTACAATTGTTTAAATTTTTCTTCATCCAGATCAGGTACAGCCTAGAATGTAATCTCCAAGGTGTGTTTGTTTCAAGGAACCACTGATGTATTCAGTATCTGTAAAATGAAACAAACGAAAGTAATTTTAAGGTTGTATTTTACTTAACCCTACACATACAAAATATTAATCGTTTTGATGTGTAATCGAGAGAAAATGATTGATGAAATGCTTTACCTTTCACAGCAAGTCTTGAGCGCAGGTTTATCTCACACTTGTAGTGCATCTCCAGTGCTGAGCAGCAGTAGTGGTTCATGTCTGCTTTATTGGACAGTCGGCCCTAGGCGCGGAGAACTGTCACCTGGTAGTCTCACAGTGCCATATGTCTTTTCTTCAGTTTTTTCTTCCCTTTAATCCTTTTAAATTCTTGATCATAAGCAGTGTGAAACTGACAATGATTCTCATGCACTGGATGTGAGGAGCGGACAGCTGGGAGGAGCCCTTAGGTGGTCAGGGAACCACCAGGAACATTTGTTCATGTAAACCACACATCAGGTATTATTTTTTAAATTTCATCAAATTTGGTGTCAGCGGACATGAGACCTCATCCCAACTCCCCGTTTCTGTGACTTTGGACCTCTTGCTTCCTTTCTTGGCATTTCACCTTTTTCACTTTTGTATTTGAACACCTTAGGACCCCAAGTATAGTGTTGTGCGGTGCTCGTCTTCTAATCAGATTTCCAATAAATATTTATCGTGCCTGTATAATGCTTATGGCCTGGGACTTGAAATCTTACATTTTCTTGAGTTCAGGATTTCAGAAACCAGTAGGACTGTTGGGATCATCTAATGGCAGCCCTCAGACTGGGGTGCGGTTGTTGGCCAGTCAACATTTGGTGGGTAGAATTTGATGATATTGGTGTAAGTGACAGGGCTTTGGGAGACTGAGTTGGTTTCTGACACGATGTGTAAGTGAGAAGTATAATTCTAACACTGAAGTCATGCTTCCTTGGATTAGGAGCATAATGCTAATTGACGTTAATGGGGGTTGCACAGGCATCAAGGTGGAACAGACTTATTAGTGTATTAAAAAATCTACTTTTAATAACTATCTGGTATGCTTTACTTCCTGAGGGCATGTGTCTTTTGTATACATTAAATGCATAGTTTTTAATCTGCATGTTTTTCAATCAGTATTTGCGTTTTCTTGGTAGTGTTAGCTTGAATGACTGCCTAGATTGTAAATTTGATATTAGCATTTTGTCTTGGTAAGTTTATCAGATTGAGAAATTTGATCATCTGTCTGAAATAAACCATTCTTATCCAGAAGTAATCAAGGAGTACCTTCTGCTAAAATTTCATTCTACTTGTTTGATCTTTTAAAAAAAAATTAGTTCTTTGAAATACACTCAGCAGCAAGATGTTTCTAATATTACAATAAAACTATTAATGGATCCATTATAAGGAAATGAAAATCTTATCTTTTGTGTTAGTGATGAGAGAAAAATATAAAAGTGGCCTCCAATTATCTGTAATTGTATGAGGCCTTCTTTCATTTATGTTATCTGTCTTCCTGTTTAATCCCATCTAGTACAATTATTCCTTTTGTATCAGTTTTCTGTAAGTGGAGTTCTGAATAGTTTGAATTGTGAATTAATAATTACTACAACCCTTATAATCCTCACAGCTCTCCCCTTCACATCCCTTCCTTTCCCTGAATTCTCTCTCTAAATAAAGGGACACACAGCCAGTTTGCTAGAGAGATTATTTTATAATCCTTCTCCATCATAGTAACAACAAAAAGATGTTCTGTCTTTACAAGAATAAGTATGAACATTGCTGGTGTGGATTTCTTTGTATATTAATACACAGGTGATAACAGTGCTTACAGTGTTACTTCGAAGTATGAATGGCACCAAGAATAAATTGAGGCGATGCATTTTTATTAGGCCTAACATGTATGAAGGAGCAAGGTGGTAGTAGATCAAAGTGATTCAATGTAACTAAAAGAAATGTACTGTACTGTGGAAATTGAACTTTAAATGGGTTTAAGTATATTTTCACATTACCCAAGAATCACAAATAGAATGTTATATAGTATATCAGCAAGTATCCAACTTCACGGAGTTCCCTTTGGTCACCTGTGTTTTTGTTTTTAAGTTTCTTTTTATATGATTTACAAGTCTCACAGAATATTAGATTTCAGGAAAATCCAACACCTCTACCCAAAAATTGACCCACTGATTTCTAGATGTTATTTACTATTTTTGTTTGGTGATTCCCCAGTTAGAATGTTGGGCTCAAAGCCATTTCTCTTTTTTTTTTTTTTTTTTTTTTTTGCGGCACCAGGGCTTGAACTCATAACCTCGCGCCTGCCAGACAGGCGCTTAAGTCACTGAGCCAAACTCCCAGCCCTGGTTTTTTGAGGCAGGGTCGTACTGTGTAGCTCAGGCCGGCCTTGCGCTTGCGTTGTAGCCCAAGCCAGCCTCGAACTCACAATGCTCTTCCTACCTCAGCCTCCCGAGTGCTGGAATTCAAAGCCATTTCTTAATATATCCACTTCCCATGGAAGTGATAGATTTTCATGGACTGTCTTTCTTCCTGCCATTGTAATTTAAGGTAACACTGCGCAAAAAGATCTGTCCTTGCAAGTGGAGGCTGTGACCTCACAGTATCCTATAGGGCTGGTCCTTATGACCATATGTGTCAACTACTTTTTTGATTAGATAAGATTAATTTTATCAGTGTATTTATCTGTAGCTTTTTTCCCCCCTTGTTTGTTTACTCCCACTCCAAAACTTCAGGGAATCCTTATTGTCTATAACATTAATGGGTGCTTCTCACTGTGACATTCAAAGATCACTGAAGATTCCCACTCAGCTCTTTCTAATCTTAACTCCTGTTTCTGCCAGAACTACATGCCAGGCAAGCTAAGCTATCTTCTTAGAAGAACAAACCATCAAGGGATGAAAGTATTTTAAAATGTGATGCATTATGGGATACTGTTCAGTCCTTAATAATGAAGAGACTCTGTCATTTGTGACAACATCTGTAGAACTGGAGAACAGTATTAATGCAAACAGAAATAAACCAAACTGCGAAAGATAGGTGCTGTATGTTCCCACTTAGATGTGAAATCTAAAACAACTGAACATAAAAGCAAAATACAGCAATAGTTAGCAGAGCACGAGAGGTTGAAGGCATGAGATGATGATAATCAAAGGCTACAAACCCTGATTTAGATAAGGAGTTTGATTTTTTTTCTTGGAGTTAAATTACACAGTATGAGAAATTAGCTAATAATTGAGTACTGTACATTTAAATTTCACTGAGAATAAATTTCAGATGTTCTGATTACAAAATGTGTTCAGTAGTTTAGATAATGAATGTGTTAATTCCTTTGATTTAATCTTTAAATTCTACATAACACTTCTGGATCATAATGTGTGTGTATATATATGTATATGTATATAAAATTTTTAATTAAAAAAGAAAAGATTCAACATGACATACAGTTTTCATACCAAAATTCATTGATTATAAATGTACTGCTTAAAGATTTTTAGTAAATTTGTAGGGCTGTCCAACCATCAATATAACCCAATTTTAGAATATTAGCATTTACCCTAAAGCTAAATTGTACCTATTTATGCTTCATCCATTCACCCACCCCACTTCAAAAAATTACTCATCTATTTTCTGTCTCTAAAGTTGACCTTTCCTGGATACATCATATAAATAGAATCTTTCAGTATATCATGTTTTGCACTAAGTTTTTTTTATGTAACACTGTGGTTCTGAGGTTCATCTATGTTACCACATGTATCTAGAGTTTCTTCCTTTTTATTGCCAAATGCTATTTCATTGTATGACTGTGCCATATTTTGTTTATTCATTCATCAGTTGATAGATCTTTGAATTGTTTTCACTTTCTGGCCAATTCATGGATGTTCATTCACAGATGTTTACATGGGCATATATTTGCATTTTATTGTTTTTAGGTGATAGTTGAGAGTGGAATTATAAACTCAAATGGTACATCTACCTACCAGTCCAGTACTGACCACCTCAGATGTTTCCTTGATCTGCCCTGAGTCTCTCTGTGCCTTCCTTTCCTCTGGGAAGCTCAACCTCTCCAGAGTACTGTGTTGTCGCTTTCCCAGCTGCCATTTGAGGTTCGCACCTTACCCTCGTGTACCTGAAACCCGGACCTCACCTCAGTCCGTCACCTCTGCCATCTCTCTCAGCTAGTTTGCAGCCACCTCAGGTCCACTGCTCAGCCCTCTCCTCCTCACTCTGTGGAGACAGCCGTGTTATTATCAGGAAGCCAGAGACCTTCTGGTGTGTCTCCCCATTTTACCCACCCTTCCAGAGACTGGACTACCTCCATTCCCAGCTCTTCTGAATCCTTCTTGTCTCAAAGCATGAGGTTCCTTATTCCTCCTTAATATCTGTTCTTTCCCTGGCCTTCCCCTAGCTTCTGGAGCAATGATTTATTAATCTGTGCCTCTGGCCTGTATATTTTTGACATTTATATATCCCCCTAGAAGATCCCAGGGCGTCACATATGCTAAGCAAACACTCTACCACTGAGCTACACCCCCAGCTATGTTTTGAAAAAATACTTTTTATCTTTTTAATTTTTTTCCGTTTTTTATTTTAAAGAGGTTAAAGCAGAATAAAACCAATCAAAACACACCAGTGTAAGAGATACAGGACTTTAAAACATTACAAAATCAATGATAGTTTCCATAATGCCTTTTGATGTCTTCAAAATAGCTTCAGATAACTTTGGACATAGTAAAAATCAAACAGAACAGAATAGAATAGAAACATTAAAAACAAAACAATGAATGCAATAAAGGACTTGAAAACAAGCCTATAATAAATCTAAAATTGCTCCCGTAATATATCTTGCTGTCTTTGACATAGCTGCTTCTTCCATTGGATTTGACATAAGCACAACAAAAGAGAATAAAACCCAACCCAGCAAAACAATGGAAATGATATAGGACTTCCAAAACAAGACCATAGGAAATCAGCAATGGCTGCAACCCTCAGAAAGAGAGCCCCTCTAGATGTCACACTGTGTACCACTATCTGAACCTATGATCATCAGACCACTGCCCCTAGACCTGCAATGTTAGTGAAACAACGGTTGCATTTCACCTCCATACCTATCATCACAGCCTGTGTTTCTCCTTGTAAGCTGGTCGCTTATGGCAGGGGTCGGGGGGATTGGTACTTCTTGTTTGCCAGCCCATGCACCAGAGAGGACTGGGGTCTGTCTGCTCCAGTCTGGTGGCAGCCCACGCATGGTGCTGGTTCCCAGACTGGGCTTTCTCGCCAATGTGGCTTTGTTCTCTATGCCCCCAGTCCACGAATGGTGCTTACTCACAGGGAGAGGCTGGGGTCTGTCTGTTCCAGTCCAGTGTTGGCCCACGCATGATGCTGGTTCTGACTGAACTTGCTTGCTGGCCTTTTTGATTTTAAAAGGGATTCTTACTAAGCTACCTATTTGCCCTGGCTGTCTTGGAACTTGTGATCCTCCTGCCTTAGTCTGTGAAGTGGCTGGAATTACGGGTGTTCAGTACCATACTCAGTTTGTAGATTTTATTTCATTTATCCACTCTTCATAAAGTTATGGTTGAAAGAACCCATGTGTGAAATCAAGCATATCAGCAAACTTAGAGTGCACAGCTTTGTTAGCTGCAGGCCTGACGTTGTACAGCAGATCTCTGGGACTTTTTGCCTTGCTTGACTGACTCTGTTGCTATTGAACATTGACTTCTTCTCTCTCCCCAGCAGCCACTATTCTGCTTTCTGCCTCTGTGAGTTTGACTAGGTTAGATAAACAGATAAACAGAATCACAGGGCATTTGTCCATGATTGGTTATTTCACTTAGCCCAGTGTCTTCAGGGTTCATCCATATTGTAGCAAATGACAAGATTTCCTTTTCTTAAGCCTGAATACTTTTCAACTGTGAGTATATGTACTTTATTTATCTATTCACCTGTCAGTGGACACTCAGGTTATGTCTACCTTGTGACTATTCGTAATAATGCCGCAGTGAACATGGGGACATGAATTTCTGCTCAAGATCCTGTCTTCAGTTCTGTTGGACACATCCAGAAATGGTTTTATGGAATCATGTGGTGGGATAATTTTTAATTTTTGAGGTAACTGTATACTGTTTTCCATAGTGGCTGTACTGTTTTATATTTCCAACAACCTTATACAAGTTTCCAGTTCCTTCACATCATAACACGTGTTATTTCCTAATTTCTTTCAAAATGATATAACCAGGCATGAGCTGATATCCTGACAGGTATGAGGTGTTATTTCATTGGGTTTTCACTTGCATTTCCCTAATTTGTCATGTTGAACACTTTTTCATTTGTGTTTCTTCTTTGGATCAATGTCTTTTCAGGTCCTTTATCAGTTTTTAAATTGAGTTATTGAGTTGCAGGAGTTACTTATATATTTTGGATATTAGCTTCTTATCAGATATATGTGTACAAATATTTTCTCTCCTTCTTAGGCTGCCTCCTCACTATGTTGCTTGTTTCCTTTGCTGTGTAGAGATGTTTTACTGTGATGTAGCCCCATGTCTTTTTATTTTTGGTGCCTGTGCCTTTGGTGTCATAGCCAAGAAGTCATTGTCAAGATCAATGTTACAAAGCTTTTCCCCTATATTTTCTCTAGGACTTTTATATTTTCAGGTTTTATGCTTAAGTATTCAATCTGTTTTGAGTTAATTTTTATGTATGCTATAAGATAAGGATTTAATTTCTTTCTTTTGCATGTGTTATCCGTTTTCCCCAGTGCTTTTTGTTGAAGAGTATTCTTTCTCCTGTGTAATCTTGGTACCCTTGCTGAAGATCTTTTGACTACTATGTGTGAATTTATTTCTGGTTTCATTGTTGTAGTTCATTGGTTTATATATCTGTCTTTATCCAAGTACCATGATGCTTTGATTACCGTAGTTTTGTATTATATTTTGAAATCAGAAAGTTTTATTTTTCTTTCTCAACATTGTTTCAAATCCTTATGGCACTTTATGATTTCATATGAATTTTTGTTTACTTTTTAAATTTCTACAAAACACTCCATTGGGATTTTGATAGAGATTATATTGTGGATTGTTTTGGGTGCTATAAACATATAAACAATATCAAGTCTTCCAATCTATGAACACAGGATGTCTTGCTATTGATTTGGGTATTTTTTTAATCTTTCCATTTTTAATGGGGCCTCCACTTCTGCCCTTTCCTGAGGCCAAACTCAGTGAATATTTTTGCTTATAATTTGGCCTTTCTACTGTAGTTGGCACTATTATCCTCTAGTGTGTTTTTGGAAATATTTCCAGGGTTCCATAAAAATACAGCCATTCCTGTGACCATTTCTTCTTTGTTCGCCTCCTAGGCTGCTCTTGCTTCTCTTGCCTCTGAGTGTTACGTTCTCCCTGATCTGCTGCTCTTCTCAGTGGATGTGTTCTCATTGTCTGTATGATTTCTATAAGATTCATACAGTTCCTTATGGGATGTTTTGATTCTTGTTTATGTAAAACCCTAAATTAGGAGGTATAAGGAAAGGGGGGATAAAATTCATCAGTAATACTCAGTGATTTTACGGTTTTCAACTAGAGTTATTCTATGCTGTCACACAAAAGTACATGTTCATACCTCATTTAATTGACTTCACTTACCATTGATTGGGTCATGACTTATAGTGTGAGAGGCATAGAGGATAGATAGTCTGAGAACTAAATCTGTTGGTCCTTCAAAATCATTGCCTATTGAGTATTATTTATTTTGCCAGTGAAGTGTGCAGAGAAATGTGCTATTTAATAGTCTTTTTCTGTTTTAAAATGTCTGTAAAATTGGACTTCTTTCTGTTGGATTTAGGGTTTGTCTTAGTTACATTTCTCTTGTTGCTGAGATGAAAGAACTGACACCTAAAGTTAAAAGGGGAAAGGTTTATCTAACTCACAGTTTGTAGAGGTTTCAGTCTATAACTGTTGGGCTCCAAGGCAGGTTAGTACATTGCAGAGGAGCAACAGTTGATGGCAGTGGAAAACACCAAGAGCAAAAGAAGGAGACAGGCCTCTTTCTGTGCGTTATATTGTATACAGTCTACTGGGATTAGGGTGGTGCCAGTCTGATCAGTGGACTAATCTAACAATCACCCCCCACCCCCGCCCAATCCTAGCACCATGAATCCTGCTATAGCACACTCTACATTCAACTGTCTCTGAAAAAGTCCTGTGAGCATATTAAGGTTTGGGGAAACATCTAGGCACAAACCATAACAAAGGTAGTATTTTAGTTTCTTCTTGTTATGATTTATACCAGCCCTGCTGATTCCCTAGTTTACTGGTTTTAGCAGACTTAGCAAATGGGTTAGCAAATTTATTTGTTTGGTATAAATTAATGATAGTGGTTGCTGAGCAGCGGCCCAGAGTTTTCATTGATGTATGTGAATTCATTTTAAGGTGTGGGCTTCATTTATGAATTATAAAGGTGTGTTATCCCCTGTTGTCTCCATTATCACCCCATAATTCTTATTGTTGTTTTGATAGGTGACATTACTAGAGAATCAATTTCTAGAAGCTGATATTTTACTAATGGTATATAAGTGATATCTTGGTTCATGAACTTAACTTGTTCCACAATTCTGGTCAGGAACCAAATCTGTGTTCCCCATAAAGTTTAGTGTCACCTGATGTGGAGTTTTCAAATGGAAGCAAAATTTTGCTGAGTGCTTATTTGCCAATCGAATTGTTTGTGCAAAGAAAGGTTCAGTAACCGAGATATTACTGTACTTTCACACACGTTCATACAGCGTTACACTATTTTAGAAAGGTCTTCACCCTTAGAAAATAGACTGAACACCATTTCCAAAGTTAAACACTGTGTGATACACTAATATTACTGTAACAGTATCCTTTGCTGGTTCTGAATAAGTAAACATCATTTGTTTTAAAAATCCTGGCCAGAAAAAGTATGCATTAAGTGGCATAACATTAGTATAAAAAATATGATACTCGATTCAGGTGACACCAGATGAAATGAGTTGTCACAGTGTGGCTGCGTGGCTGCATGGCTGACCGTAGGCACCTGCATGATGCTGACCAGGTCTCCCCTCCTGAGCATTTCTCCTTTTCATGAAGGGCTTCTGTGGACTGACAGGAAATGGGGTCTTTTCTCCTGATGCCACTTTTGCTCAGCAAGTCTCCCTTAAAGTTAAGAGAGTTATGTAGATAAATAATCTGGCTCAAAATACCTGCATTGGGGTAGTCCTTGAAGGTGAATTGTTTTTGTTTGTAATTTTGGAGTAATTTAGGGAGTTCCTTTGACATTAATATCTTTTATATAGTTTTCAACATGATGTATTAGATTTGTGCTGGAATGTTTTTAACTAATGAAGTAAGGTAATATTATAGAGGTTAAATTGGGGTTGTGCACATGCAGGATTGGACCATAGGATTTAAAATTTTTTTCCTGCTCTTCCTCTCCTTCTCCTTTTTGTATTTTCCTTATGTATCTCCAGTCTAATACACACTCTGTGTATGCATATGGAAATAATTAAATACAGAAGTGCAGCCTACTTGTTAGCCAGAAAGGATGCCTGGAACATGCGAATCAGCTTGGTTTGATATTTGTCTAATGTTAATTAGAATATTGGTTTTCAGTTAAAGATGCCATATCTTCAGAAAAGTAATTGGATTTAGCTTCCTGTTTAGTAAACTACTTCAAGTCCCTGATGTAGCCCACATCTGAAAGTAATTTTTCCTGATTGTATCATTTAGTTATGAGGAGAGCAAGGATTGACTTTTTAATATTTAAAGTATTTCTTGACAGGGTTTCAGCACTGTAACTTGTCCACAACCTTAAGTCAGGCACACTAAACAGATAGAATCTTTGCGTAAAAAGATTTACACATCTTTGTGCAGTAGTAGTGTAAAAACTTGGCAGAATTCTCTCCTTTAGATAAACCAAATTTATTCTTTTTCCTGTATTTAAATTTAAACAGGTTTTCATTAGATTTTAAGAAAAAATAAAGATGGTGTATATCATCTAGTCTTACATTTGTAATTCACTATTTATAGTCATCCTAAGAAATGTATTTTGTGGTGGATTTTGAGTCTTGAGAGTGTTAGTCTACAAATATTCAGTGTGATGTGTGAAAATATTTGGAGTTAGTAAAAGAAAAAAACCTGTTAGAAAAAATTGAGCATTTGATCATTGAAATTTTGCAATTAGTAGATTTAGCTTAAGGGATTTCTCTTTCAAATTTTTATTGAGTGATGTCTTAGTTACTTTTCACTCGTTGCCAAGACAAAATACCTGACACCCAAAAGTAGGGAAGGAAAGGTTTATTTCTTACAGTTTCTCTAGAGTTTCAGTCTATACTTAGTTGGCTCCAAGCATGGTGTGGCAGGGCTGCCGTTCACGGTGGCTGCAAACGGCAAGTGCGCTGGGCTGGTGAGAGAGAGAGAGAGAGAGAGACGCGGAAACACGGAAGCAAGCAAGAGGAAGACCCACCTCATTTACATTGTATCTCAGCTCCACCCCTGGGTGGGTACAGCACTCACATTGTTAATCCCCATGTCAGACAACAAACCAATAACTCAGCCCCATCAAAAGTTTATGAGGACTTGGGGGGACATAATATATCACCCAATACATTCCACCCTTGGACCCCCAAGGACTCATGTACATTTTTAATATAAAAGACATTTAGTCCCTCTCCAAGAGTTGCCATAGTCCTAACAGTTACAGCATTGCTGAAAAGTCCAAGTCCCAAATCTCCTCCAAGATCTATGGCAGACTGTTAACTGTAACCCCCTGTACAAATGAAAACAAGTTAAGCATTTCCAACATATAAAGGCACAAGATAAACATTACCATTCCAAAAGTTACAAATGGGAATACAAAGCATTGGAACCATAACAAGTCCAAAATTCAGCAGGGCAAACATTAAGTCCTAGAGTTCTCCACTCAGCATCTGAAGCAATCTGGTTGCAAGCTCCAAAAGGCTTGAGTGATTCCACCCCCATGGCACTTTCAGGGGTCTTAACTTCCACAGCTTTCCTTGGTTGATCCATGTTCCTTGACTTCACCCTTACATCTTTACACATTGCTCTCTGCAGGCGAGGCGGAAGCTGCCTTAGCCTTTTCTCCTACTTAAAACCAGCGCCACGTGGATGCCGTCAAGGTCTACTGCAGGCTGGAGCATTAGCCAGGCTTTTCTCTCTCTTGGCTGTAGAGGTCGACTGCCTGGATCACTGTGCTCTCTGAACCTGATTGTGAGGAACAGCTTCTCTGTGTCACCGCCATTCTGGAATCTGGTGTGGCCGCAACCCTTCTGAAACCTCCTGTGGCCTTTGTCGCCACTCTGGGACATGGCACTCTGCGGCTTTTTCCTCCGAGCAAACTCTTTCACTTTTGAAGGCCTGAGGCTGCAAAGGGTGGAGGCCCACTGCTTCCTGGGATGCCCCCAGGCCATCTTTTTTATTCCTTTGATCCTTCTCAGCAATCAAGGTCTCAGCTCCATCTTTATAGTCCACAGCTTCCTGGACAAACTCACATTTTAAATCACCATGCCAGGCTCCTTGCTCTTTATTCGCAACATATATCTGACTAAGAGCCCCCAACAAAAGCCAGGCCACCATTTCAACATTTGGTTGCCTGGAGATTATTTTTGCCAAATTAATAAATCCATTGCCATTAATCTCAGTCTCTGGCAAAGTCTCTGGGCATGGGCAGAATGTAGACAAACTTTCTGCCAACCTGTAACACACATTGTGTGGAGTCCAACAACCAATGCCGTCCTTCTTCCCAGCAGAAACCTCCCGAGCCTGGTCTTTAACCACAGGCTTCCTATCAGCATTCTGGTCTCCTGAGGTCTGACCAGAATCTCCCATACAGAACAGCCTAAGCTGTTCCAGCTCTATGCATGTAGGCAACATCTCTGAACCTTTCCAAACTCTTCCCACAGACCATTTCCAAAGGCTCTCGAACCACATGGTCAGGAATAGTCACAGCAATGACCCCACTCTTCTGGTACCAAATTCTGTCTTAGTTACTTTTTGCTTGTTACCAAGACAAAATACCTGACACCTAAAATTAGGGAAGGAAAGGTTTATTTCTTACAGTTTCTTGGGAGTTTCAGTTTATACTTAGTTGGCTCCAAGCATGGCATGGCAGGGCTGCCATTCATGGTGGCTGCAAACACCAAGTGCGGTGGGCTGGCGAGCAAGAGTGAGAGAGAGAGAGAGACAGAGAGAGAGAGAGGTAGAAATGCGGAAGTGAGCAAGAGGAAGACTCACCTCATTTATATCGTATCTCTCAGCTCCACTCCTGGGCGGGTATAGCACTCACATTGCTAATCCCCGCACCAGACAACAAACCAATAACAAACCAATAACTCAGCCCCATCAAAAGTATATGAGGACTTGGGGGGACATAGTATATCACCCAGTACAAGTGATTATCATTTATAGGATCCTTAGTGATTAGGAGGGGTGTGTATTTTTAATATAAACACATACCCCAAGGAACATGGTTTTCTTGTGTAGATAAAAAGATACATAAAAACCAATGTTCCCACTTATTTTTTTCCCATTTAAATTAATCATTTAAATTTTTCAAAAATAAAGTGGTGCTTCTTGTGTGAAGTATGATCAGGTGCATCATATGTAATCTTCAAATAAAAATACATATGCCGGGCATGGTGGTACAGGCCTGTCATTCCAGCACTCAGGAGGCTGAGGCGGGAGGATTGTTGCAAGTTCAAGACCAGTCTGGGCTACAAAGTGAGTTCAAACCCAGCTCGAACTGCATAATGAGACCCTGTCTCAAAAAAACAAAACAAAACAAAACAATTGCATTGCCACATGAAAATAATTTTGATTGATACTAACAGTGATTAAGAGGCACTTAAAAACAGTATTCTAATTTTTTTTTTTTTTGGACTAAGTACTGTATTGTTAGAAAAAATGCATAGTCATAATAGTTTTCTTCCATGACCGCAAACTATAAGTAAAGTACTGTTCACTTGAATTGAGTGAATTTCAGTCTGCTTTTAGTCATTCTCCAAGGTAGTATGGACTTCAGACTCAACTTTCCATCCTGTGTTGCCACACCTGGCCTAGAACTAACTGGGTGTGGCATGTACACATTTGTGAACTGCTCTGGTCTAGTCCCAAAAGCAGCTGACATTTCTTCTGGGATCCTCTGAATGCAGGCTTTCTGTTTCTGCCAGTAATTTCCTCTGGTACCAAGGTGGCTATTTTGCTAATGAGATATGCCCTCAAAGCTTTGCACACCTGTGTTTACCATTGCTTCTCCTGGAGTTGAACGGTCATTGCAGGTACTGCGGCCAGGCCTCCCTTGCTGTGATCCTAACTATCTGGTCATTTGGGGACTGTTGTATCACTGTGGAATTTTTATGATCTTTCTGTACTTAGAAAGCAATTATCATCTTGAAATTAGAATGAGCTCCATCATCTTCTGGTATTAAGTTGTCAGCATTGAAAAGTTTATGCTCTGTATTGTTTGAGGTAAATTATTTACTGAGTCTCAGTTTGACTTACAGTTTTTTAAATTCGTGTTTTTCATGAGCCTGAGGGATAGGACCATAAATGTTGTTATAAAGCACTTTGTCTTTCTTTTAAAAAAAAATATATATAGGTATATATATACATATATACCTATACACATATACCTATATATATATTTTTTATAAGACTTTGAAATCTGTGCCTACAGATTGATACAGCTTAATAGGTAATGCTGTGTAATAAGGACTTAGGCACCAAAAGGAATCAAGCCGTTTTTTTACTATGAGTTAATTTTCTGGGTTACTCATACTCAGCACTCAAAGATGGGTTAAAGTATATTCCTTTAGCCTCCAAGCAATTATTGGTCCAGATAAAACAGTTTAGTAGTCAAGGTGTGCAGACCTAGGCCTTCCTAAAACTTCCAGTGCTGGAAACACCTTCCACTGTCAGCCGTTCACACACTTTCAGCTTTGTTTAGGTGGAGAAGTCATCAGGACTCTGCATGATAATTTCATTTACCATTTTCATGTAAGACTGAAATTTAAGTTTTTGTTTCTAAATAAAAGATTCTTTTCTTGTCTTCCTGTGATTAAGAAAATGACACTGAGACCCACTGTCCCTTTTTCTTCCTATAGGCAGGAATAGACAAAGGGTAGTGAAATTTCTTCTACGATGCTCCTGGGTTTCTTCTAGGAAAGTCTTCTATTTACACTGGCTCAATAGGTATTTATGAGGGTCACTGGGCAGGAAAGTCACGAGGGGGATACAAAACACATTTGAAATGGTCATTCCAGTCTTGTTGGGGAGGTGAGCTATGCATCCTCATAGGTACAGTGGGCGTAGTGCTTCAGCAGTAGCGGCTGGATTTTGTGTAAGGTCCACAAAACTGTTTTAAACTTTTATTGTGAATAATATACTAACCCTATTGTAAATTTGTTATTTCCTACGAGTTTCTCATTTCAAATATATACTAGTTCAGTTCCATTTTGGCACATTATAGGAGAAAAATGTCTTCCGAGGACTGATTTTTGAAGTAAACACAATTTATAGCATTGTATCACTGGGAGAAATTCTTTCTACAGACTTACGTACCCCCTGACAAACACTTTGAGAATGTTGTAATTCAAATTGGATACTTTTTTTTTCTTTCTTCCTTTCTTTTTTTCTAGATTTTATATTCCTAGGTTTATGGCATTGCAACTGACGTTAGTCATCTATACCAACCCTCTGTTGGGTGTAGAAACTTTTATTCAATGCAACCTAAGATTAGACTAGCAAGTAATTGTCACCTCCT